>DF357882.1:72204-85391 GCA_000787875.1 Solanum virginianum | reverse complement strand
TATTTATTTTTTTTCTTTTTAAAGAATGTATTTCATGGTCTTTAGCTGATAGAGTGAATAATAATTTTTAAAAAAAATTAAATATTAATAATAGGCATAATACATTGATAATATTTTTAATTTATAAATTTCATTACACGTTCAAATTAAGATTTATTTTAATTGAAGACTTGAACAACGGATAAAATAAGTTCATATTAGACTTTTTTGTTTAAATGTTAAAAACCTTATGTGCACATTCTCAATCACTCATCATTAGGTAAATAAGTTAATCACGTCTCTTTTTTAGTTATACGCAGTAGCTCAACCATATTTAATACATAGTGAAGTTCTTTTTCTCCAATAACGCATTATATTACTCCATCTTTTTTAAATATCAATCAAATCAAACTATTAATCGGATTTTTTTTCTCAATTCGATTCGAATTGTAGTTTGGTATAATTTTTAATTTGATTTTTTTCATCCTACAAATAAGCAAAGTGACTTCTGCTATTAACTGAGAAATAATTTAATTTGTTCTTTTTCGATAGGAAATGTTTTTTTTTTGAAAAATAACTTTCATCGTATTAAAGTTATAGGTTCAACAAAATATAATAATTTTTTAAATTATTATTATTATTATTTATTTTTATTTTTATTCTTCAGAAGTGACATTCGTCAGACATTAAATACACGTTTCGAGAAAATTTTGAAAAAAGGTTTATGAACTTTTAGGGCGTCATCTTGCCACAGATTATTATTCTTCTTAGCCCTATAAAAGCTTTGGGACAAAACATCGAAAAACCTAGAAAACAATAGAGACACATGATATGGAATTCCAATAACAAAGTGATCAGTTTTTCTTTTTCTTTCTTCATTTCTAATAAAAAAATAGTATTTGAACTTTTTAACATAAAGAAGTATGGTACAAGTTGGTCAAAACTAGTCCATGAAAATTAAAAAAAATAGATAAAATATCTATTGGATTAAAAATGATGCGATTTTTTTAGATAAAGTGTGTCTCTTTTCTTAATTAATAAATAAATAAATATAACAATTATACATTATTTATATATTAATATGAATTAAAATTGACCCACATCGATGACCCGATATATTTCTTTCAATTCTCCCTATAAATAACTATATTTTTTAAAAGAAATTTAAGTGTCTTACTTTTTTTTTAAAAAAAAAGGTTAATATGTATGGGGTGAAGGTGGAGGTGGAGGTGGAGGTGGAGGTGGGGGTAGGGGTAGGGGTGGTTAACCCTCTAATCCATCATTAATCTCTTGCATGATGAGTACTTTATTACATTATTTGTAGTGATTAGTATAAGGATGTGTTTGTCAGTAAGAAAAATGTTATTTATAGAAAAAAATCTTAAAAAATGAAAACTTTTATTATTAATTTTATATTTATAAAATTTATATCGTATCTAGTTTTATTGAGAGAGTTAGAATTGAAACCTAATAATTATATTTGAGAATGTTAGTAAGATTTGACCTGTCTTACAGACAACATTTTGGATTAGATATTAGCAATCACATGTAAGCAATCGTTTCAATATAAAAGAGGCTAATCATAGTGGCATTATATGGCCATTGTGTCTGGTGGAATACTCTTTTTGAGTTTGCTTTTCTGGAAAAATATCCCGGCTTTTACTCATCCTGCTGGCCTTCTTATGGTGTTATTTCCAAAAATAATCGTTAATGCTATGACTTACCTTATGCAAATGAATCACAAGTAAAAGATTATAGAAGAAAATTCAAGTAGACAGCTTAGATATATATATATATATATATATTAATATATATATATATATATATATATATGTACACTCCCATATATCATTGACTCTATAGTTTTCATATCATACTATTCTCCTTAATTAATGTTTTTCTTAAATGATTTGTCGTATTTTTTAAAATGTCTTAAATATGGAGTAATTTTTTTATTAGATATTTACTTTATATTTTTGTGTATCATCACTTTATAATTAAAGTATTGTACTTTTCAAAAACTTTATTATTATCGACGCTAGCTAAAATGAGAAAAGAATAACTAATTTTATCTTAAATATCTAAAATAATAAACTATTTGATACAACTATTTTTAAAAATCACGATACATGATTTGAAATGGAGGGAGTAATAATCTCAACTTTTCATGGAAATAATATGTAGTTATATTAAGTTTTTATCATGTTCAAAAAGTTATTTTTGTTTTATCAATAATGAATAAGTAAAAATGAATGAACAAAGTACTGTTTGGATTGTATCATTACTACAAAATCTCAGAATTGACTAGCATGGATAACGATAGATGATTTTAATTTTATAAAACAACGTACTTATAATTTTTCACTATTAGGTACATCTTTGGAACAATTACGTTTCTATTAAAATTTCATATTTTCTGATAGTCAGTGTTTTTTTTTTTTTTTTTATAAATTTGTATGTAGTGATTCTGGTTGAACTTTTCCATTATGATTGTTGTTGAATGATGTTCCAGTGGCCCCTATTGTGTAAGCAATAGTACATTTCGTCCAATATTATTTAATAAAGGAACGTGCTTCTTGAAAATGTATGTTTCTTTTTATTTTCATTTTTAATCTATTTTGCCTCTATGGTGGAGATGCTTCTCAATTATACTTATCTATCCAATATTATTCATATATTACTACAACATTCATCTTTCTATTGTTTTTTTCTTTCAAATTCTTCAATATATAATAGCTACTACTAAAGGTTGCAGTGTCAATCAATTTGAAGTAATCCTTCTCTTTTTCAATTTATATAAATTTATTTAATTAGATATTAGATGCCAATTCAAAATGTTGAGTTTATATAGGTTTAGAATAAATTATATATACATATTAAGTGAGTTTTTCTTAAGACAAAAACATAAATTTTTATCAACATTATTGAGTTTGTCAAATTCATAATTAAAACCCTAGCTCCATTCTTACTAGATATAGAGTATAAGAGAAGGGGAAAAATAAATTTTTTTTGTAACTTGGTGATTTTGGCTATAACCCTATAACATTTTGTACTTTGATTATAAGAATTTTAAAATTATGACTTTGAACATATCATAATATTAATAACCAGGAGACACCATCCTAAGCATGTGGTATTTTTTTTAGCTGGAAAGTCCAAGTGATAGCGTGTTACAACTAGTGCTACAGAATAAAGTTCGAATTATAAAGAATGAAGTGTGTTTGGCCGCTGAACTATTTCTTAAGTAGTAATAATAAAAAAAATACTTAAATGCATCATTATTAAGTGTTACGTCAAATAATCAATTTTTTTTTTCAATTTTGAGATTTGAGTTTAATTTGGCATTATGGAGTCTACTAGAAAAATAGGAGTTGTTGACTCAGTGCAAATAGTAACCTGGCTTTTAAACATCATTAGAGGACGTAAATCAATCACTTTTTTCGTCTTGAATTCCCATCAGTTTAAGGACGTACTAATTAGCACAAAAATCACCATCTTTCTCTTCAATATTTTCTACTAATTAAAGCAGTTGAAAGATCATTTTCAACCCTCATTCCAAGATTTCCATCATTGACGTTGCACACAAAGGCATTCTAAAAAAAGGGTTAATACTTTGTTAATAATTAATTAGAAAAAAGAAGAACATTTAAACGTCTTAAAATAGTGTATTACTATTATATGTGCTTCTTGCTGCCCTTGCAATTCCTGGAACAATGAAAACAACTCATGCTGCTAATGACACGCATTATTAATTTTGATCCAACAAATCTCACCGATTTAATTTGACCTTTTTTGGACTACGTCATTATAAAGCTTAATTAGCAAATAGTACGATAAAAGAGATATTTAGTGATAAAAATATTTAGCAATAATTGAGTTAAATATTATTGAGACTTCCAAAGTCACTAAGCCTTTTGGGGTATTTATTGATTGTGAATGCCCATAATTAATATTGTCGCTAAATATAATATAACTGCAATTACATTAATGCCACAAAATTGTTTAATGTACTAGTGTGTGTACCAAATAAATTTGTATTATATCTCATAAAATGTTTCATTTTCTTTTTTATTTCTATGTGGATTTGTCCTTTGCCTAATATATTATGTATACGATTTTGTAAAATTTACTAGTCTAGAAACTTGTCTGTCCTTCTTTATAATTTGTCCTCATCGGACCCTCCTCTATCACAAGGGACTCATATACTCACCTCATGGACCCAGTGTCCTTGCGAAGATGTTTGCGCCATCCTCATACTAAAGGCGTTTTAGGATCTGATAAGATATTAGTTGGGTGAGTAATTTGGCAAACAACAATGTGGTTCTTTTGGTCACAATTTTTTTATTGTTTAAAAGGCAGATTGGATTAGTTTGGTTCTTTAAGCAAGCAGATTTAGCTTCTTTTTTAGCATCCTAATTCTCTCGTTGACTTTGATATTGTTCGGTTCATCCTTCTTTACTTGTTCAATATATAAATTGTTCAATTTTAAAAAATCAAAAGGCAATTTATTATTTTGTATCTATTTTACTGTTGTTATTAAAAACTATTTATTTTTCAATATTTAGAAGACTAACAATTAATAGGGGTAATATAGTAAAATTATTTCTCTATTTCTTATTTCTTAAAAGATGTGTCAGGTTGAATATGAATAAAAAAAGATGATGGAGGGAGCATGAAATAAAATAAAGAAAACTTAAAAGACTTGAGATAATTCAATGTTAGATCAATAAGTAAGAGCTTGTTATTATAGTTTGACAGGCTAAATAGTCAAATTTTCTTCTCGTGTAGAGCTACAAAGCAAATTTCAACAACTTAATATGAAATAACATAACAGTACTTATTATATTTGTCATGATCCAAACTCATGATGCAAACGTAACAATTGTCATGAATTTGTTTATTGTACGATGCCATTTTCAAACCTAAATTCGAGCATGAAACATGTGAAATTGTGCTATACATTAGTTGTTTTACTATTTTACTGAAATTTCAATGAAGATTCCTCTAGTGTCATTAGCTCCTTTGCGTAGAAACTTGCCAAACTAAACACTGTTAATTTTTTCCTTTGACCCGCCCACCAACACTATGATTAACTTTTTTAAGACAAACCAATCTCGTCCCAAATTTATAAAGTAAACTTGGAGATACGAAATTTGAGTATATAGTTTACACGACGTGGCACCTTTTTACTGGTGAAGTGAACTTTGTAGTTTGAGTATATGTGCGATCTGAGAATCTTGCCTAATTTTTGGACAAGAGTATTAAAACAATCATTGAAAAAGGCCACTTTCTTCCTACCCCCACCTCTCCAAAATCTTTTATTTTTTTCCAATTTTTGTTAATTATAAATTGAAACTACTCCATACGCTTCATTTACTTCGACTATATTGATTTGACACATGTTTTTTAAAAAATATTTATCTTCTATCCCAATTTATGTGTGTTAAATAATTTAAGTTTGATTGAGAATTTGTGTGTGAAATTTTCAAATTTTTTGAAATGAAATATATATATTTTCAAATTATGTAAAAGGTACTATAAGTCACAATAATTGATAATTCAAAATATTTAAAAAAATATATGAAAATTTTATGGTCAAAGATATATTAGTTTGAATCTCAAAATTCGACAAGTGTCATATAATTGGGACAGAGAGAGTATTAAAAAAACTTATTTCATTAAATTAACTTTATTAATTCTGCTTTTGAATTTAAAATACAATAATAAGTTATTGAGTAAAAAAAATTATTTAAATATAACAATCAAGTAATATAAAACGGGAAGAGCAACAAGGCTGCTCGTATATATAATCATGCTAGGGTTAGGTTTCAGTTCATAAGACGAAAGAGTCTGTCAAAATTTTATATAAAGTCTCCCCATTAATAATTTTCATTTTTTAGTTTTTTTTTTTTAAAAAAAATTATTTGAAGGATGATGAAGAAGAGACAAGTAGTGGTGAGAAGGAACACCAGTGGATCATCGACGAGGGCTAGGAACATACGATACGTTGAATGTCAGAGGAATCATGCGGCTAATATCGGTGGCTACGCCGTCGACGGCTGCCGTGAATTCATGGCTAGCGGAGAAGATGGGACCAACGCCGCCCTTACTTGCGCAGCTTGCGGATGCCACCGGAATTTCCACCGGAGAGAAGTTGATGGCGGCGAAGTTGTTTCGGAGTCCTTTTAGCGATCATGTTTCGTTAAAGAT
Organism: Solanum virginianum; assembly: GCA_000787875.1. Classification (NCBI taxonomy): domain Eukaryota; kingdom Viridiplantae; phylum Streptophyta; class Magnoliopsida; order Solanales; family Solanaceae; genus Solanum; species Solanum virginianum. Next base: position 79,202 of record DF357882.1, on the reverse strand, counting down.
TATATTTCAAAGAGAAATTAAATTAAGGTGAGTTTATTTTATGTATCCGATTATTGTGGTTTGTGCTGTGTATAATTTGATGTACAAAATTGATGAATTCCAGCAAAAAGAAGAGTCTTTCTTGTAACTCAAACAAGATATATAAAAATTGTTACTCGTCAGAAGATTTTATTTTTAATTATTGTTTGATTTTTATTTTTGTTTTTACTAATCCAATAACAACTTCCTGCTTTCTGATCTTAATGTTTTAATAATTAAATCTGAAAGTGGATAAATCACAATTGACCGAGAAATACTTAAAGTGAAATAATACCAATTTCAACTTCCAAATGCAACATTCATTTTTTCAACATCAACCAAATATTGTCTAATCATGCCTAAGTAAGTGTATGTACATTTGACTAAGTTTGAATCTTCTTTAATTAGGGAAGAGAAAACCCTTGGCAATTCAAGAAAATAGGACTATGATTTCACCTAAATATATAGCTCATAAAGAATATCTAAACGAGCATTAGCGTAGCGGATAAAGTTATTGTCATGTGATTTTGTGTTCTAATTTTTTTCCGAGCCATACACACATAGTGGGAGCTTAGGCACTAGCTAATAAAGAATATTGAAGAAACTTCATCTCTAAGACAGATAATATGTCCCCTTTATGAAGCTACAACAGATAATTTCCAGTTCATCTAGGCATTATAATAGAGTTGAGTTATTTTGGAGGTTTTGATGCTCCAAGGAACCAATAGACAAAAAAAAAATATACAATCTTTTTGTCATATTTTATTTCTCCATTGAACTCTCTGGCAGACAATCAGAGGAACACAATTTTTAATCAAGTTGCATCATCTCAACTTTGATAGAATTTTATATTAACTCTTCTAGGCCCACATATCTACTCATGTTGTCTTGCTATAATTCAGTCTTCCTTGTAATTAATTGAAAAGCTGACTAAAGTCTATATAGCTTCTAATAAAATAATGTCCCTCAAGTGATCCTCATGATCTTGAAAATTTATATTACAAAAGAATAGGAGAAAGCAAAAGTTAAAGAATTAGTAGAATATGTCAAGTGATTCTACATAAAATCATGGTGGTCGATACATATACACTTAATTTATTTGATGACTTTATGACTCCCATTTGACATTATTTAATCAATTATTTGAAAGCAAAGATCACAATCCTGGACATATAATATGTGAGTTAAGCGTACATTAATAGTGGACCAGTTTATTATTCATCGAGTTTTGAATAGTACGCGAAGCAAAGAGCATGTTGTTGTCACTTGTCAAGGCCATTAACATGTGTGCACGTGCACTGTGAATAATGCAGATTTGAACTCTGAGAAATGAGAGAGCTGGGTAGAGTAAGAGAAATGGAGATTTAGTCATTGAAACTTTAATTTCCAGCAGTGAAATCATCTAAATCTTGACTACTAAAATAAAATTAAAAATCCATATCTTGACGACTTTCCTTATCACTTAAAAGCGACTTCTTTATTGATACATGATATTATATAATAAAAATTGGATTTCCCTTTTCTTTTTGGTGTCATGTCTAACTTTTAGGTTCTTGTAGAGGTGTAGAAACTGTGGCACTGCACAAATGAACCTCATGGAATCGTGACTCAAACAAAATAAAAAGTGATGTAGTTGAGACTTGAGAATTCTTCTGCATCAAATCATATACAAAGTAATTTAATATGATGAGAATACATGTTATGCAAAGAATCTCACTTTTTAGAGTAGCAACCCTTGACATATTGCCAAATTATTTTGACAAATTGGTTTGTGCGATCCTCTTCTAGTCCTTCACTGGAAGTACACGTACAACTCCTTTGTCGTAAAGGACTTGGATTTGATATTATGAAAAGAAAAGGATAAAACTCTACACTATGTTTTACTGTATCCTACAAACAATGGAAAACTTGTCTTTTTCTTCAAAGATATAAAAGAAGAGAAAAAAGTTAGAGATGATTTGGTTAGTTTTTACAAAACAATCTTCAATTTGATAAGACGCTGGGTGATGTGACATCAGGCCACTTAAATATCTGTTTTTCAAAAACAGTTATGTGTTTGTTTGTGGTTGGTTTAGGTGGTTTTAATACCACGTACTTGAGGAGATGAAACACTAATTTTCCCCTCTTAAATGTTTCAATTTGATCAACTTGGTTTAGAATAGTCGTAGAGGGGTCCATAGGGTGAAAACAAGCTATTTCGGAATTAAGTATTTTAGAATAAATTATTTTAAAATATACAAAAAATAATTAGTTTCATGATCAGGGGTATATAAATAATTCAATGATTATCTACTATTTTCAATCAAAATAGAATAATTCTTCATTTGATTATGGGACTAGAATATCTTATATCTACACAAAACAACTCTTAAATGATTTATTAAAAGTACAAGAAATTGCACCTATCTTTGATGAAATTAGAAGACCCAAAGTTTAGGTGGAAAGCAATCAATGTCTTCATCTTTCGAGCTGGTCATCTGTTTTATATTAAAGAATGTAACATGCTTCGATGAAATGCAACTTTTCAAGATTTACGTGCAAATCAAAGCTACTATTAAATAGGGTTACTAACTATTACTCCTTTTTGTCCCATTTTTATGATTTTCGTTTTTTTAGTCCATTCAAAAAAAAAAAGAGAGAGCATATTTTTATTTTTAATAACAATTTCATTTTAAAATATTAATTTTATATGATTTACTGTCACACAAATATTTATCACTTATTTTTTTAAAAAAATTCTCATATAAAATAGGACGGAGGAAATATTCTTAACTAACCTAAGCTAGTGCCAGCAAATGGATAAAATAAATAAAATCATAACAAGGAGGGACGAGACCACCTTGCATTACGTTCCCAACTACTACTAAAAATACAACTGAATATAAGATTGACATCTTATAAGTTAGTCAAAAACTACCTAATAAATACCAATTATTAAATATAAATATATATTTGGACTCTGACCAAAACAATACAAAGTTAAATCCATTAACTTCTTCAAGCAGAATATAGAAACAAATTTGTACAACAATTAATTTTAAAAGAAAAATGATATTATTTCGTCGAATACTAAAGTAAACCTAATTTAAAAGCTATGTATAAACTCTTTAATTAATACTAATCTTTACAAAATTTATCTAATAAAAGAATTACCAAGAATCCAATCTGAACAACACCATATACATATTCAACAGTTTTAGTAATATAACATATCCTATCACATTGAATTAACGATTTCATATGCAAAATTGTTGAGAGCAAAACTGTTATGATAGCGTAATGTATGATATTTATATTTATGTGCTTTCTTAAGTAATTTAAATTGTCAAAAAGTTTATTTGAATTCAATTTTTTTTTTTAAGGTTTTTCTCACATTGTATCAATCTCTGAAACCCTATTTCTTCCCAAGGTTCAACTTTTATGCATTTCCACCCAAAAAATATGAAAATTTTAAATTTTATGTATTGGTTCGACGTAATCATTTTGTGGCAAACACAAATGATTGAGTGGTTTTGATTTTGAGCTCGAGATTAATTTTAGAGCTTTTCATGATTTTGGACTAATTTTTTCACTAAAAAACTTCATTGTGTTTGATTAATTTGTGGTGGTATAAGACTTATTTTTTTTCTTGAGTTAAAACTAATGAGCCTTTTTCTAGTTGCTTAACTTTATTCGGTCAAAATAGACTTGTCCATTTGGAGAAATATTGATTCATTTAGATTAATCTTAATCCTCTAGATTTTGATATACTATAAATATTTTTTATAAGTATATATTATTTGCTATATTTGCATATATTATGGTATTTGACTAGAGTATTTTAGCTGAGAAACATTTGTTTTGTCATGCTTGCTCCCAATAAATATTTCCAATTGGGTGCTATCGAATAAGAAAGAATTTGCATGCTATTGAGAGGTGCTCACATTTATGGACTTATTATAATTAGGGATAGTTTCACAAATAGAAAAAATTACATATGTAGCTATAGTTTGAATTAATTATAGCTAACGACAAACATCTAGCTATAATTACAATTTGAATTTTTGTATAATTCGCGAAATTTATACAAATATAGTGCGCAACTATACAAAAATTGTGTGGGAATCAAATTGTTTAGTAAAATATACAAATACTGTAAATTGTATAGCGAATTATACAAATGTATGTGCACGAATTGTATAGCGAAATATACAAACGTTATACAAAAACTACGAATTGTATAGCGAATTATACAAATGTATGTGCACGAATTGTATAGCGAAATATACAAACGTTATACAAAAACTACGAATTGTATAGCGAATTATACAAATGCTGATATAGCTACAATTACGAAATGTAATAACTCAAACTACAACTATGGAACATAAGTAAGGTGGTTATATGCGAAAATTCCTTTTTTGAAATATACTCAATAAAGTAATTTACTGTACAAGAAATATAACTATATTTTTATTTACTTAAAAGATCTCAAAATAATTCTAAGTTTTAGATATAAAATGAGTCAAAACAACAAATAAATTAAGACACAATTCAATTTAAATTTATTTGGATCAAATTAAATTGGATCAAAATTGATTATAGAACGAGTAAAGACTAACCAACTCAATTCAGTATTTTAGTACTTAATAAAATTACTCTTTTTTTTCTTAATTATAACTATACATAACATATTAATTTTAAAAAAACATTTTGAAAAAAATTTAAATTACATATCAATTTAAATTTAAATAAATTAAATTAATTAAACTAATAAATTAATGAATGAATCAATAATCCACCCAAAACTTAAACGGATAGGACCAAATGGGCGGCTTGGCTTACTTTTCACACTCCTACTATTGTTCTAATATAGCGACGGCCAAGTTATAAACAAGAGTGTGACAAAAAGTAGCCATTTCACAGATCAGCCAAAATTGGCACCATACATTTTTTTTGTAAAAAAAATCATATGTTAAAAGTACAACTTATACTTGGTGCACCAATAAATTCCACATCCAACTTCAAATACTACCTTATTATAATTTATTTATCTGCTTTTAATTTGATATGTAGATTAAGTTTTTTTTAAGAAAGTAATGAAAATTTTGAGTATTATGATCTTGAACTAAGCTACATACAATGTATCAAATCTTTTAATCTAGAGGTCTTAAATATGTTATGTTAAAAATTGAAATTAAAAATTGAGAAGTAGATGTGAACTTGTATTTTACAAAATATAATAAATCCAATGTATGTGGAACTCATTAAAACTTGAATCTATTTCATTGAAAGTTCTCAAATTAACAAAGTATATTTGACTTATGTATGATATATAATTTTTTGCCAGCAAAATATGTTCAACTGATCATTTTTTTTGTTATTATTACTCCGCAATAGTGTTGGTATAGTTTTTAAATACCCACCTCGTCCAATTTTGTGATGATATTTGATTAGGCATAAAAATAAAAAAATAAATATTTTTAAAAAAAATTATAGTTGTGACTATAACTTTATATTACTAATGAAAAAATTATTAAAATTAAATTGACACTGCTAGTATTAAAATATATCATCTTTTTTAACGGAAACGAGGCATAAATTATATTACGAAAATGTTGTATGAATTAGGAGAGTTATAAAAATTATTAAATACTAGAACAAAAGTGAAAAAAAAAATGTAGCAGGAGTAGTAAAACTAAGCGATGGACCATAATTCAGAAAATTAATAAGGCAGGTAAGGGGGAATGGTAAAAGCAGCGCCTAGCATACCGTACAAAGAAGAGTAAAATCAACACAAAATGCAACCGAAATTTGAGTGATAAGTATTTGTTCATTTTTAATTTAAGATTTAAAATTTAGATTCTAAGTACATAATATCTTTAGTAAAGAATTAACACTTAACCTTAAAACTGAGACTTTATTACATAAATTTAAATTAATCGGCTTTCAAAGTGAGTCGGGAAAACAAAACAAAAACAAAGGAAAGCAGAACCATTAATGGTCAGAGATGGAGAGGTCTGCGACTTTAACACATGTTGGTTCATTTGCTGTAAATAAAACTGTACATCTGTTTAGTTCACATGTTCTTGTTTTGATATATCACTGTGTAGTACGAATCAATCATTTTACCACTACCAATACATTACCTATGCTCATTACTTAATTCCTTCAAAAAAATTTTTTAAAAAAGACATACATTTGACTGCATTAAATTGTCATGATTTTTGGATAACTGTAAAGCTATATTATTAAGGGTAACATAACTATGTAAGCATTAAAAATTACGTAAAATATAGACAAAACTAATTTTATTTTTACTTTAAATCAAAGGCTGGCTCTCTTTGTGTCTTTATCCAACCTCACATTAACTTAATGAAGCATTTGAGATTAATGTATTACTAGTTATGAAATTCTACCTGTCCTAAATCAATTGCAAACAAGTTGTAACTTTTAATATCGTTGTCCCATCGAAGGAATTTCTATTTCTAATCATATATTTTCCCCGTCTACTTTTACTTGTCCACTATACTATGATGTTCAACAATACTTGTCACTATTTCACTTATCTAGGTCAAACTATATGGAATTTGACTAACATTTGAAGATGTATTTTTTTTTATCATATTAATATGGAAAAAATTGAAACTTATAGCATTTTTCGTATAGTTTTCAACCATCCAAATTTTAGATTTTAAATATTAAATTTAGCTACTTTGATTTAGCTTTGAAGTTTAGTCAAGTTGACCTCGAAAAGCAAAATAATGACAAGTAAAAATGAACAGAGTGAGTACTTAGTTTTTATTTACCATTATCATTAATTATAATCATTTTCCTATTACAATTTCAACGACATTATATTTATTATATTCAAAGGGCGATTTAGTAAAATTACTATTATCATTTATCACTTCTTAATCCTTGTACCAAGTTAATAAGGGACAAGTAAAAATAAACGGAGGAAATATATATTTCCAATCACAATTTGCTGTTTAAAAAAA
>DF357882.1:58776-72143 GCA_000787875.1 Solanum virginianum | reverse complement strand
ATCACAATTTGCTGTTTAAAAAAAAAAGCGGAAAGAAAAAAAAAATGTGGTCCATTATTGAATGAAATCAATTATAATTTTTTTTGAACAATTATATATTTCAAAAAGTAAGAAGAATAAAATTCGTGAAAAAATATATTAATTTATTTTTAAAAAATTTAAGACATCCATTCATTTTTTATCTTAGATCACTAATATGCTGAATTGAGAGTTAAAAAAAAAAAAAAAGCATGGTCCTTTGCAGTTAGTGACTTAAAAGATCAAGTGAGGAAAAGTGTGTTTCTTTCTTAAAAGGAAATGCATTGAGCAACTAGCTACGTGAAAGGAAAGGCATAATACACGCAATTCTTAATTTGGTCCCATTTCTTAATTATATTTTTTAAATTTTGATATATATATAAATATATATTTAAATTTGTATAAAATTGAATAAATGTATATATATGTATTTTGTGTTGCAATATACATTTTACGTATATTACGTCACGTATATATAAAATGTATGTCTACTTGTTTAATTTTATACAAATTTAAGTGTACATCTACTCATATAAACTCGCACAATTAAATAACACTTTTATGTATTATGCGGAATAGAAAATGGAGATTGATGATGAGCATGCGGAGGTAGAAATAATTGATTACAACGCACAGTGCGGAAATAATGTTTCCTCACCTCACCTCATCTGTGTTTTTATCTTTTGGTCATGTGATCCCAAAATGCTTGCACATGCTATGCCCCCTCTTTTTTTTTTCCTCTCTACAACTTACATTTCCAATTCAATTCAATTATGGACCTAGATCATCCTTTCTTTTTCTTTATTTGTTTCATTTCACACCGTCATTTTCCCAAATCAAATCTACGCCTTCTTTAATTCATCGTAACATCCTTCCTTTCAATCCATATGATTTTTTGTCTTTGTATCCAAAATCAAAGCCCCAAATAAGCCGGTATAGATTCATATATTTTAAGTTCTAACTAATTTATGCAAAATCTCGATTGACTAAGTTATAGGAGCGACTTCGTAATTTAACAAAATTTATATTATTGATCTATGTAATGTTGTTATTTTGAACTCGATCTAGATCCGCCTCACCTCCCCTTGCTATCAAAATTAATAAATGTCTTACTTCTTTATTCTATTTTTTTAACAAATCTCATCCATTATTCCCTTATATCACTATTTTCTTGCATGTGGTTGGGCTGCTGTCTGGGTTCTGTTAACTACCATTCCATCTAGAGAACTAATATTTTTATGCACCGGCATCTTTAACTTCTAAAAATACTTTTAAATAATCAAACAAAGAAACTGCTGTACACATTAATAATTGAAATCAAGAACCAATGAGTATGGTCAGGCAGTCAATGAAGCATCATGCTAAATTAGGGGGTTAAGTCCTATAAGAGGCAAAATTTATGATGTGTAATTTCTACTCATTTATTCTAAGTCTTGACAAAGTTATTCCATATTTTTACTAATAAATATTGGGTTAAAGTAAGATGTGAATTGAGAAATGAGAATTGAGAGAATAAGAAAATGTCCGAGAACCAAGTCAAGGAAAAATAAAGAGTTATTTTTCAGACAAAATTTATTTAATCAATCTCATTAGATTTTTTTTTTTAAAATTAGTTTTACCTTGGGTATAGCGAGAAACTTAAGTTTCTTAAGGATACACAATAATATCTATGGACTCAACTAGATCTATATAATTTTATTTTTTTCTTTACGAATACAAAGGTCTACAATAAAAACTTAAATGCGCTTAAATTGATCCGGACACTACTTTGGTGTAACAAACCAACTTGTTGGAGTGACACAATATTACAAATTGCAAGACACATATTATTAAAGCAAGGGATATGACAGTTATTGACCCCCACAAGTGGGGATAGAAGCTCAATGCTTAAATAAAAAGAGTTAAAAAAAAAAAGTCCATATAGTAAACAAAAAACAGAACACATTCACATAAAGAGCAATAATGTCCCCACTAAGGGGCATAATAGGAAGACTGCCCCAAATTCAGATCAAATCTTTATACTAAAAAAATAATGAATTGATCCCATCAACCCCAAAGGGATCTATATATAGTCCGAATATCCTCACGACTTTTCATCACTAATTCTTACTTAAAACACTTCACACCAAAAAACCTCTCTTTGTACCTAAGCAATGGCAAAGCATGTTTCTTTTTTCCTTTTGGCCCTTATTGCCATTTCCATGGTTGCAACAACTGTTCTGGCTGCAGATGCCAAGTACCACCTTGATAGTGTAAGTTTCTTTCATTTTTTTTTCCAATTATTTGTTCAAATGTGACTCTGTTTCTTTAATTCTAACAAAAAATTTTGCTTATGATTTCAGTCAAAGTATGGTCCAGGGAGCTTGAAGCCATCACGTAAGCTTTTTATCTTTTTTTTTGGTTCTCTTTTACATTTAACTAATTAAAGAACTCAAGTTTAGTTTATGATTATTTAAATATTGATATGAATAGTGTCAGGAATCTTTGTCTGGGTGAAATATTTACACTTCTTAGGATAAAAAAATTCACCCACTCCTAAATATTGTTAACCAGATGCTTAGCCACGGACTACGGTTATTAGCGCCTCCGGTTGAGTGAATGTTCTAGTATTTAACACTGAAATATTCACCAAATTAAACTCTTTCCACATTTATTAAAAATAGGGATAAAAAGTGGAAGCAAATTATCAATTATATTTTAAAACAATATTTCTTTAGTCCTATTTTATGACACTCTTTCTATTTTAGTTTGTCCCTCAAAAAATATCTTCTTATTATATATAATTAAAAATATCTTAACTTTTAAAATTTCTTACCCTTAAAGAAATTAACCACATAAATATGCTATAGTCTTTTTTTAAAACAATGGATTAAATCAAATAATGTCAATATAAATCGGAGGAAGTAATTATTTTGAAATGGTTATTTTTTAGTAAGCAAAGCAACCAAATAAATCAAAATCAAAGAGAGTAATTGTTTATTTGTGATCCTAATTTAAATTACTTTACTTTTTGGTCATTCTGACAAATAGAGATTCTTTCTATATTTTTAAATGTTTTTAATTTCAGTACTTTACATGATAAATTGAATATCACAAAGTTTAAAGATACATAATTTTAGTTCAACATTATATTTTTTTTGTTTCTTAATTTCACATGCCTAGTCAAATGGTAGGACGTATGATAATTCAGAGTAATGTTATTGCGCTGCAAACCTAGCCTATCCGAACTGCTAAAGTTAAGCCCTCGAATTGCAGAAAATAGCTCAGTTTCTTTACAAATTTGTCAAATTTAACGAATTTCGAGACCACCTGTCCCTTTGCTCTGACCTTATTTGACCAGTCAATTTTTAGATTTTGACTCTTTCTACGTTTAAAAAAGAATAATGAGTTACTAATTCGACATTGTTGAACAACAGAATGCCTGCCACAATGTACCAGAAGATGTAGCAAGACCCAGTACCACAAGCCATGCATGTTCTTTTGCCAGAAATGCTGCAAGACATGCCTTTGTGTTCCTCCTGGTTTCTATGGAAACAAAGGTGTTTGCCCATGCTACAACAACTGGAAGACCAAAGAAGGAGGACCAAAGTGCCCTTAAATTTATTTTACCACTAATTTGTCACTCCATGTTTAATTGATAATGTTGTTTGTCGTTCCTATTACTTCTGCTACTACTATTGTTTTGTCTAAATGAAGAGGTCATTAGTTGTATGACCTTTTTTCTTTTGTGTTAAATGTGTTACTTTTTACACTATGAATTGCTCCTTTGGGTAGAGTACTTTTGTATTGCCCGATATGAGAGCTGTTTGACCAATTCTTCTTGTTGCTCTATTGTTACGTTTTACTCTTTCCTAATATAAAACAATAACAATCTTCTCCAGATTCTTCTTATGTTTAATTTTTTAACTTCCCTGATTATTATAAAAGCATCATCAAATAATTTCTTTCTCTTCTTTAATGAGGACGTGTCAAGCTAAACATATGGAATTCCATGAGTAGGATCTGGATAGAGGATAAAATATATGCAGACATTACCACTATCTCATAGATCCTTTCTCTTAAAATATCATTCCCAAAAGCATAAAACACTAGATATAAAACAAAACTAGATTGGAAAGCAAATGATAGTTTATAAAGACAATAAAAATAAATGACAGATAATAATAATACGATATATAAGAACACGACTACTTTTACTAATCTATTATATTCCAAGGTTCGACATTATCCTATCCCTACACGATCTCCACTCCTTTCTATTATCCTCGATGATACAAAACATAGTCATATTCTATCTAATGACCTCCCAAAGACAAATGTATCAATGCAGCAAATATTCAAGATCTTGAATTCATTCCTATTATACATAGTCAATGTATATTATGTATTATGTTTATTTCAGTTATAATATTTTTGATAAATAAATTTGGTCAACATATTTATAAGTTTCCCTCTTTAAAGTTTGTCTTTTACTTTGGCAGGCGCAGAGTGCGAAAGGCCGGTCATTCGTTGGGGCCACTTGCGGGTAAATTTGAGAGTGAAAACTGAACGCCATAAGTCCATAATTGATACTTATATTTATTTATACAGTTATGTCACTAAAAAGTAAATTAAAATAAGAATCGAGGAAGTACTTGTAGAGCTGAGCGAAGTGGAGAATTAATGTCATTTCCTTTTACAATTCAGTGGGTTGTCTGAATCCAAAAGTGAGTCCAAGATCATGTTGTTCTGAACATTGAAAATTAAAAAGAAGCACTTTTAGAAAAAATATTACCTTAAACTAACGAGACAAACCGACACTTCATAAAAGATTATAATTTAAGATCACTACTTTCAAGTTAAACAAATCAGGTGTTTTCTTCCCTTTTCTTATTGAGATCTTAAAATTTTATTATGCTATGTTCAGTCACACCATTTACCGTATTGTTCATTTTTCGTATTTGCTTAATAAAAAAGTATGAGTGAATTCGAAGGAAAAAAGTAGAATAAATAATTCACTTTCTAAGGGTGCAAAAGTTATTAAAAAAAAAAAAATTAATTCACTAAAGAGTCCATTGGTTTTGAATACAAATTATGATGAAATTAGTTACGATGAACTCAGTTATGATTGGATAAGTTATGATGAGATTATTTCTTATTGAGTGTTTGGTTTGTTGTATTTAAAATAATATGCATTAATATAAATTTTAAGAACAAATTATTTGTTTACAAAAATATCCTTTATGAATATGAAATGTGGTGTATAAAAAGAGTTTAAAGGGGTATCTTTGTCATTCACCTTAGCTTGAACTTGCCAATCAAATAATACATTGAGCGACACTGTAATAGTGATGGAGGGTGTTAATAAAAATATACATATTGCTAGCAAGTATAGAACACATGTGTTAAAAAGTGTCAATATTTTTATAATTATTTATTAAATCAAATTATAATATAATTTTTTAACAAATAGATATTACTCAGCACCCCCACCCTGCTTCATGCCAAACGACCTCTAAAGGATTAATATTTATAATGAGAGGGAGTTGATATTCTTAAGATTTTTCTAAATTGGCGCCAATAGATATTAAGCAGATGACAGTGTCAGTAATTACGTAAGCCAATATAATGAGTCATATTCGCAGGACTAATATTCTTCTTCGTTTGGTGAACCTACCATTATTTTGTCCTCTAATTAGGTTAAAACTACTTAATCTATGCCTAGTTTATCTCGATAACTCCATAAATATCTACCTATGTTTTGACTGAGAATAATATGCATAACTACACAAAAAATATTTAAGAGATTATGAATACATTTCATTTGAATAATATTGGCACAAGTCTCTCAAAGATAAAAAAGAAAACGGTTTTTCAAATGCTACGTTACTGGTTTACAGCAAAGAGCTTAGTTTCCGTAATAAAATCATGTCATTGGACCGCTAGAAAAGCAAAATGGAGTGAAAATTTGACTGCCTCCACCGACTCTCATCTCCACCAGCTAAATTTTAGTGATTTGCATATATGGGCATTGACTAAAGGGGAAATATTAAATTAGATATAATTAAAGGTAACTTAAGAAATACTTGTACTAAAATATAGTCCAGTCTTGTAACTGTTCTACTACTTTCATGGAATTAGGTTAGGTCTCATATCAGGTACCTGTACTCATTTTTCTACTTTTAGCAGGCTTTCCTTTTTTTGTTTTCCTTAATTAATCTTGGTGACCCAAAAATGAAAAAGATTGGATTTTGAATACTCCAGTCCATATTTGTTTTCTTTTCCTTATGCCTTTGTGTTCTTGATTACCCAAATGAGAAAGATTGGATTTTGCTTCTTCAGCTGACATAGTTTTGCTTATATGTGCCTTTTTCTTTTGGAATTTCAGCTGCTTTTGTTCTGTTTTATCTTTGATTTTTGCTGGTAATTGGAGAATTTGTTTCCTCTGCAATGCAAGAGCAGGAATTTGCGGTAAAAGAATCAATCTTTAATGGTTTGATTAGCTGATTTGGGGCTGAAATTCGCCATTTTACCAACTTATGTACTACCTTGGAAGTATCTGAAAGTTCTTGAAAAGGGATTACTCTTGGACAAATTCTTCTGCAAAATGTGTTTGATTCCTGATAAAACCTTGCTGCCTTCAAGATTTCTGTTCTGTCTGATAGTCATTTCTGTTTTCCTATTTATAGTTTCTTCACTGTCCCTTTTTCAATATCCTGACAATTCTTTTATGCCCAAATCATTATTTAGCTTAGTTCTTGTTAATACGACTTCAGTTTACTTGACCTCCAGTAGTGAGGAATCTAAAGCTTCTCTCTTGCCTGCTGAAACTTCGGATGAACAAATACTGAAAACCCGAGAGTTAGCTTCTGAAACTTCCAGTTTCAACAATGATTCCAGTGGATTAGGCATTGGGAAATCTTGTGGCCCAAAACAAGCTCTTCTTAAAGTGTATATGTATGACTTACCTCCTGAATTTCACTTTGGGCTATTAGGTTGGAAAGGAAATAAGGGTGAAACATGGCCTAGTGTTAGTAACCCGAGCCAACTACCCCCGTACCCCGGGGGCTTAAATTTACAGCACAGCATTGAATATTGGCTTACTCTTGACCTTCTATCTTCAAACACCCCAAATATTAATAGACCATGCACTGCTGTCAGAGTACCGAATTCGAGTGAAGCAGATGTAATCTTTGTGCCTTTCTTTTCATCGTTGAGTTACAACAGGTATTCTAAGGTTCAAGGGAAGAAAAAATTGAGTCTCAATAGAATGCTGCAAGATAAACTGGTAGAATTCTTAAAAGGCAGAGACGAGTGGAAGCTAAGGGGCGGAAAGGATCATGTGATCGTTGCTCACCACCCTAATAGTATGTTAGATGCAAGAGAGAAGCTCGGTTCAGCCATGTTTGTACTTGCAGATTTTGGAAGGTATGGAGCCGAAATTGCAAACATTGAAAAGGATGTGATTGCTCCTTACAAACATATGGTCCAGACAATAGGTGCAGGCAACTCGCCCTCATTCAGACGGCGAGATATATTAGTTTACTTCCAAGGGGCAATTTATAGAAAAGATGTAAGTTCCACGACTGCTTTTACCTGCAATTGATGAGTTAACTAACTTGTGAATGATATTTGCTATTTCTCATGGCATCAAAGTTATGCTTTGATCCAACTATAACATACCTTGCATTAGTCTGTGAGGCCCCACGTATTTAGTATTTGTAGCAGCGAAACTTGAACATGAGAGCTAGATGAAGTTTTCTCATGTCTTTGTAATGAAATGGGTCCATATGGAAGAAGTTAAAAAGGGGCAGCCCGGTTCGTAGGGCATGGGGAAGGGTGTGGCCACAAGGCTCTATTGTACATAACCTTACCTTGCATTTGTGCCAGAGGCTTTTTTCAAGTAGTGGATTCATATAACTAAATTCAACTAACTTGGAATTGAGATCGTTTGTTATCGGAAGGAGCTTCAACCTGTGTTTGCTCACAAATATCAGTGTGAAAGAATAGGACATAGTCGTTACATAGCAGCTTTTCGTTTTCAGACAACATAAAATGTATATTTTTTGGCCGTTTTGTATGTGAAGGAATCACTGTAAAAAACCAGTTTAGGAGACGTGTGTGTTACTCCTTGGGGAAGAAAATTTCTTTCAGCTGATATGAAGTACTGATCAGTATGAATTATCACAGAACAGAAGAATCCCTTGTTTCCCACAGCCTAGTTACATTCTCAGAAAAGTAGATAATTTTCTGATCCTAGCCATATTTTTCCAACATATGTAATGGTGTATTAGGCATTCATTTTAGGGTTAGAGTGGAGGATTAACTAATGGGTTAATAAGCCAATTAGCTCCCCTTATGGGTGGACTAGATCCAATATCATGTTCTTTTTCCCTATGCTAGTTAATTGATTTGGTTTTTCCCTTTGTATGCTGAGCAAATTTCTGACCTATGGCGTGGACTATTATATTCTCTGACCTGCCATGTCAATACATTCATTTTACTCTGAACTGTAAGATTGGAATATACTACATATGCATCCAGAAACAGAAATGGAAGTATTTCTTAAAGTCCCTCCATCTTTTTCTTCAAGTATGATATATCTAGTAGAATTCCGAACCCTATCCAGCATTTATAAGTTCTTAAGATGTAAGTATCACAAGGACATAATACATCCCATTTCCTTCTAAGATATCCAAAGAGAATTGTAAATAGAGGAATCCTAGGTTGAGTGCAGTTGGTATTGCTACAATGGACGGGGAAAAAAAATGGAAAACTGAAGCCAACGAAGAGTACAATGGTTAGGATGATTTAATGGCCCCTTTGTTGATTGTGAAATGTCTAGTAGAAAACTGAAAATTCCCTGTTTATGTCATTCGAAGCTTGAAAGAGAATTGAAGTAATAGATCTCTTTTGTTGCTCATTTAATACCAGGGCGGAGAGATACGTCAAGAATTATACTATCTCCTCAAAGATGAAAAAGATGTACACTTCACATTTGGAAGTATCCAAGCCAATGGTGTCAGGGATGCTGGAAAAGGAATGTCCTCGTCCAAATTCTGCCTTAATATTGCTGGAGACACTCCATCTTCAAATCGTCTCTTTGATGCCATTGCCAGGCACTGTGTTCCAGTAATAATCAGCGATGACATTGAGCTTCCATTCGAAGATGTTCTTGATTACTCAGAGTTTTGTTTGTTTGTCCATTCATCTGATGCTGTAAAGAAGGGGTACCTTCTGAACTTTCTCAGAGGAATTAAGGAAGATCAGTGGACCAAAATGTGGAGAAGGATAAAGGCGCTCAGCAAACATTTTGAATATCAGTATCCATCTCAAACTAATGATGCAGTGGATATGATTTGGCAGGCAGTTTCAAGAAAGGTGTCATATATACACCTGAATGATCACCGTAACAACAGATACCACAGGTCACAGCTTTTCCTAAATGACCAAAGTTCGTGATTATTTATGTGAAATTTCAAACAATCATCCTTGTAGTCCTAGGAGATCAGAAACCAGGTTGAGCTGGATTCTCTACTTTACAGTATGAAAATGTTTTTGCTGTAGCTAATTTTCAGAACAATTTGTAAATTCTTTTTATTAATGATTGCAAGTTTTGTGCCACTCTCTTGCCTGATATCCACTTACATAAGTGGAATTGTATAACATACATGACAAAGCATGATCTTCTGTCTAACTACTTGTATAGTACTAGTAAGAGGAAGTCATGACAATAAGCACAAGTGCAGTTGAGGCAGAAAATTGCAGTCAAGAGCAAGATCCAGAGAAAATTCCATTTCATCATACATGCAAACATGCTATCTATATGGTCAGAAAATATTAAAACAATCTGTTGTATATGACAATGAGCATTAAAATCCTAATGTCTTTCTGTGGTTCTAGCTTTACATGACGCGTGAAGTTGCTGCTTTCAGTAAAGACTGCTACTCAAACAAATGATAGTGATCAGTGTCACGAACCTAAAAAACGCGTCTTGAGGATGCAGAATTTCCCACCATCCTCAAGTTTCTCTTAGAGAAGTGCAAAAGAAAGCAGCTGTTTTCCCATCTTCATGAATCTTGAAACGTTCATCCCTCCACTCTTGCATTGGACACACTGTCAACATTTATTATGGATAGGATCTGATCCTCTTTTCACTCTTCTTTTGTTTGATTGATTTGGATCAAAAGTCATCAAAGGTGCAGGTGCTATATTGAGCTGTGTATGCAGGTCCTGCACGACAGCAGCCTCTAGAATCCGAGAACTTCTCAGATGAAATAAGTTGTCTTCTCCCCATCTGAGAGCAAGATCTATACTTGTAAGAGCAGAAACTCTCTCTGGTTGAGTTGACAAGAACCCGATACAAAGAATTAAGACCATCACCCTACAGGGAGGACACAACATTTTTCTGAACTTGGTCCAACAGAAGGAAAACAAAAGTGTGTTCTTGGCCAAGACTATGATGAGAAAATGAGAGATTTGTCTGTGGCTACACTCTGCATATCCAACACCAAGTGCCTGTACATATAAACTTGTGTTTCATCTTTTATGGGATTTGCAAGAATAAAGTTAACAGTAAAGCAGGGAGGGTCCCAAGACAAAACATCTATGGAAGTTTAAGATTCACTTCAATCATAAGCCTGCCAAATGCTGCAAGCAATATAAGGCTGTTATAGAAGACACTGACAGGTTTGAATAAAAAGTGAAGTTGGAACACCATTCTTTGGGCCAAGAATCTATACATTTGTTCCCTACATCCCTTTCATGCTTTGCCCTTTTGGACCAAACAATGACCAGATATATCTTATTGAACATCATGCCAACTCAGCTGCCAAGTCATCTAATCATAATCACCTTTTCTTGAACCTCTAAACAATTTCAACATCAGGGAATTCATATTTGCTTTGTTTTACAAGAGTTATGATCACATCTGTTACAAGAAAAAATGACTATTTTCACGTATGATTAGTGAACTTTATTCATTTTAATACAATTAGAGAAGTTAATTAAAGCTGAGATTACAACAGTTGCAAGAAAGCCAGATAAAGTAGAGAGTATTGGAGAATGTGAAGAATAGAAGCCTCTTGGAAAAATATAAATCCAAGGACTTGCTTTATGCCAAACACTACTTTAGATTCTACAATTCCAATCTAAAATTAAAAAAAAAAAAGAATGGCAGTCTTGGTTCCTTGTGCTTAATGAGTTTCCCTTTATGCTTTTCTTTGCTCTCATCTTTAATTCAGATTGTGCAAATTTCCCTCCATTCAAAATTCTTCAAGCATATTACTCTTTCCTTCTTTATTTTCCTTGTGGACCATCTCTTTTTTCACTTTTCCTTTTTCTTATTCTCAGATTCAGAATTTGTTCATCATCATCTTGCCCGTTGTTCTGTGTTGTCTCAATCCCATGAATGAATTTGTTCCTTAAAGGGAACCTTGGAACAATGATAAAATTATCTCCGTAGGGTTCGAGTCATTAAAATAAATCGCCTACATCACACTTTCAGTTTATAATAAACTGATGTCCTTTAAACATCTTACGCTGGTTCAGATCTAAATTTAAGAAATTAACCAACAGGTATATAACAGAACCAATCCAGCTCATGACAGAAAATATAGCAAGCAATTAAGTATGGTAAATACTAAATGAAGCAGGAGGGAACGATAAATTATATCGATAAGAATAAACAATGTACATGATGTGAAGATATGGTATCTCCACATTCAAAGCAGATAAAGATTAGCTGCTATGTTTTTTACATGTTCAAGCATTAATCAAATATTGAACAAAATGGAAACAGTTACAGCCTCTGCATCACTCCAAATTGGGCAGGGCTAAGATACAACTAATACATGGGAAGGAAAAAAAAAAAAAAGGACCTCTATCCTCTTAGCTTGTGCAACTTACGAAAGTACAATGCCATTATCAGCAACTGATTTTTAACATCCAGCTGCGCAAAGCCATTTATACTAGCTCCGGAGGAGGAGCTACAGCCTGGCTGGTTGGTGTTGCAACATGGGTAGTTGGGTTTGCTGGTGTTGCAGAAGGTTCTGCTGCCTGGGCAGGTCCTGGTGCTATTGTTACATGCAAGCCCCTATGTTGCCCTGCCTGCAGCATGAAAGCAACTTCTGCTGCCCCTAGTGCTGCTGCCTCCTGTGTTGAAGAAAAGATGAAGAATAAACATCCGAAAAACTAACAGTCAACAGAAAATAAAAAAGCAACGAATAAGAAAATTACATGTTATACAAAAAATTTATTTAGTCTGGAAAAAGCAACTTTTGGTGCATGCCAAAATGAATAATGGATTTCAAAGTAGGAGGATCAAAGTATCTAATTTTTGGGTTGGTCTCAGACAAGGATTAATTTTTTTAATAAGATTTATATACTTAAGAGACTGCGTAAAAAGTAATAGACCACAATATATAGAAGATCAGAAAATGGGATTTCCCACATAGTACAAATTTCATACAAAATAGGACAGAGAAAGTTACAGTAGTAGTTTCATTTTTCACTTGTTGTTTATCAAAGTTAAATTTATATGTGCAAGCAAAGTAGCAAGCCACAAATCCACAGACAGAGCAAGTAGTGACAGTTTTAAGAGTTTAACGTGCCCTTATACATTCTACTTGGTTCTCATGATAAGATCACATAAGTTCCAACATGTTACTTAATTCACATTTACTTTAGTGCGTACAAAGTGCTGACATCTATCAGCAGAACCTAAAATCTCACAACTGAAAGTGACAGAGGTGGGCACAATCACACTGGACATATAATTATATATTGTGACTTGCATCATAATCAACATGAAAGCAAAAAGTGGGATGCTAGGTATAAACCAGGAAAATAGAGGTAACACCATCAAACAAACTTGGATTTGTTTAGCAGTTGAGAAGGGTAACAGTGAGGACAAAATTATTGGGAAATGTAAAAAGCACAGATAGGGTATTTCACCCCATACAAGAGGGACTCTTCAGTGACCAGATGTTTTAGCCAAATTTCTTGTAACAAATATCCTGCATGAGGTATTTTCATTCAAGCGGGGTGAACATGACGTCTCCATGTTTTTGCAAGAACACCATATATTGACGTATTAAACTATGACTAGGATTGAAGATCTTGAATGTTTCTGAAGGAGTCCATCTGAGTTGCCATAAACTAGAGCAATGATCCAATTTCCATAATTTATTATATACATGTGCAAGGATAGTTTGGACATGTGCAGAGAAGGAGTAGAGAAGGAGTATTGATGCTCCTGTTAGAAGGTGCGAGAGGTTGATTTTAGGAGCTACACATAGGGGTAGAGGTAGACCGAAGAAGTACTGGGGGAGGTGATTAGACATGATATGGCGAAACTTAATCTCACTGAG
>DF357882.1:47434-58226 GCA_000787875.1 Solanum virginianum | reverse complement strand
AAAACTAAAGAAAAAATCATCTGATCTGCACCATAAAGATTTTCGTATTGTCATGTGCTTTCTTTTACTTTTGGTCATATCTAGTCCTTTCTGTGTATGAGTTTTGAGATGAGGGTTCCCAGGAAACAGCCTCTACTTAGGTAGTGGTAAGGTCTGCGTACATTCTACCCTCCCCAGACCCCACTTGTGGGATTTCACTGGGTATGTTGTTGTTGTTTGTTGTTGTACATGTGCAAGGATGGAGCATTAGCCAACCATTATAACTAAAGAAAAAATCATCTGATCTGCACCATAAAGATTTTGATTTTTGAAAAAAGGGCAAAGTAATCATCAAATTAGCAAGTATGAAGATTGACGTGTTAAGAGCCATTTAAAGATCATGAAAAGCAATAGAAATCTATGTAAGGTTCTAACCTGTCTTTGCCTTCGACGCTGAATGACACTGATAGCCCAAGCGATGATGTAGCAAGGTAGAAGAAAACCAGCAGCGCGGAGTAAGAAAAGCTGTGTCAAAGAATCAACCAGATCAGTGATCCCACGCGATCTCATGTATCATAGCCTCATCATATCAAACAACACATGGAGATGATTTCAGCGTGTGATTCACTTACCGAGAAAAAGGCAGAAATATCATCATCATCCCCATCACCATTTCCGATGGTCACAGCATGCCTCAATAGTAAAAGGGCCATTAACTGCAGGAACACCGTTCATTATTCTCTGATTATCTAGAAACCGAGAAAAGCTCAAATATAACATAAATACTAAATAGTTGCACGGGCGAAAAGAAAAGGTAAATATTGAAAGGAAAGGTTTCCCCTAGTTTCTCTGTTGTTGCTACTGGGAAGAACTTTAAACAAGTTTAGACAATAAAGTGAAGGTTATTTATGATACAGCCAGAAAGGACAAAAAGGCAATACAAACAAGGAAGGTAATATAAGAACAACGGAGGAGAATAAAAGCATGAACTATAGCATGAGACGCTTCCTCTTCAAAAGGAAATTAAAAAAAAAAAAAAAGGAGCACGATACCATGCACAGCTCTATCTTTTACTATGCTGCAGTTTCAACAACTTGCAGGGAAAACTATTGTAGCATGAGCATGAAAACATACACAATAAGGTGGGATGA
The DNA here is from genome assembly GCA_000787875.1 of Solanum virginianum. NCBI lineage: Eukaryota > Viridiplantae > Streptophyta > Magnoliopsida > Solanales > Solanaceae > Solanum > Solanum virginianum. The sequence goes on along the minus strand of DF357882.1, from coordinate 57,096 downwards.
GTGTTTTTTCCCGGTAACGGAAGGGCGCAATTGATATTATTTCCATTTTGAGCATTCATTTAGTATGATTCCTAAGAAAGGAAGATTCACATTTTCAAGAAGGGAGGGAGTGTCATAAATCAAAGATAGTTGTGTGCCCAAAAAAATTGTATCACCACTTCTCTAGATAAAATATACACTCTCGAGTTTCTTCTCAAATCACCATTAGGTCACTACTTAAACATGAAAATTCACGTATCATATGATCAAGGTTAAACCCCAGAGGCCCGGCTCCACCCAAAAAGAGAATGTTGAATCTTCTGGTGCATTATCTTCCATAAGAAAAAAACTAATAATGCAAACCTCACATTACCACTAGCCTGCGTTTAGCAAAACTATTTAAGTAACATAAAGGAAGAGCAGTTGCTTACAATTAAAGCAGCAGAACGGCAAAATGCAGCTCCACTAGCACCTGAATCGGCATATTCGTCATAGTCAGCCTCCAAGAGATGGCGCTCTGCAGCTGCCATTGCAAGAAGCCGAGGATCATGCAAGTCAAGCTGAGTACCAGCCACTGTCCAGCCCCCACTGCAAGGAAATCCATGTGGACAAATCCATCAGTGACAGAGGAGAAGACAACAACAACAACAACAACAAATTGCAAGATGACATGCGATCATGTTGGATTGTTCTAAATAAAGACATTACAGCTAAGCTGGCACCAAAGCAAAGGTTACATCAGATTATAAATCAAAATCTCAGCAGCAAGGGCCTATATATTTAGTGTTAAAACTGACCTGCCACAAAATATAATAAGTTCAACAAGTTTCAAGTACATCCAAAATAGGGGGCGAAAGGTCTTATGGCCTGTTCAGTTTGTCATATACTGTTTTTGTTTGGCCAAGAAAAATAATTTCATGTCAATGATGCTGAATTTTCACTTTTTTTGAGATGGTAACATATTCCTGTGTATATATAGACATCAGCATAAAACTTATACTGGTAACCAAAGTGTTGTGACTACATTAGATAACCAAAAAAGAAAACGCAAACAAAAACCTTGCTCGTCTTACAAGGAGCCTAACACACCTATAATTGCCTCGGGATCATCTAATATTCAGATTTGCACCAAAAACTAAAAAGACGAATACAACTTCTCTTAATCTTCTACAACATGCTACTTGTACAACAACAACACACCAGTGAGGTCCCACAAATGGTGTCTAGGGAGGGTAGAGTGTATGTAGACCTTACCACTACCTCATGGAGATGGTGTTTAGCTAGAAACATATATAATCTAATACAATACTTGATATCAAAGAAAAAACCTGGACTGGGATTGGAATCATCACAAGATATTGAACATATTGGTAATGCAGAGTTCACGGTCATACACTACGGATAAGGATTTGACTCTCCAGTATAAAGCATACAATTAATTTCCTCTTTTTTTCTTTTTTCTTTTTTTTTCTTTTGCTGAAAGCATGAAGAACAGTTGAGCTTGTTAATGACTTCTTGAGTTGCACAGTACACCAACCTATTCTCGCGTTAATGCAGGTTTACTTAAAAATTAGTCTAGAGAAAAATAGATTATTTGAGGCGTATAAATAAGTGGAGCAATTAATAAAGAAGATGCACATAATCAAGTCAAACAGAATGGTGTGAAGACAGTAAGATCGTCCATTCCACGGTCTATTTCCTCTTTTTTCATTCCTTCTCTTTTTTTGGGATATTGGGGGCAGTGTCAGAGTGTAGAAATGATATAGACAAAAACATGCTTGGAAAAGTAAACACCAAAATCAGAATATTAATATATCTGTTCCATAGATTGTGCAAATGCTTGGATAAATATATCAAATTTACTGTGCACAAAAACGATAATCATGTTTTCAACCAACCTCATGTCAATAGCAATATCTTCAGAGAGAGAAGGCGGTGGTGGAGCAGTATAGCCAGGTTGGTAAGGCTGCATGTTATAGAGTTTTCAAGTCAACATATAACTTTTTAATGAAATAAGTGAGCCTTAACTTGCTCCTTTAGCAAGTCTCTAAAGTGCCAATTACTTATATTCCTGAAGGGAAAAATGCATCAACTAGTTACTGCATAAGGTGATTATCACTCTCCAAATCATATAAACTCTGTGCCTACGCAAAACCTTGCTATTTCTTTATCCCTCTTTCCATTGCTCTTTTCAAGCTCATTTGGCTGTGAGTACCTTTGTGATGGGGAGAGGCAAATCGTGAAGCATCAGCACTCAAAATGCAAACAAGTATTAACAGATTGACGAAAGTACCTGATGGCAAATCTCGCAAATTATATCACCTTTCTCATTGCACCACCGCTGCACACATTTCCTATGAGCATACTGGATTTTGTAACAAAGAAAATAATTAGAACAAAAGACAAGTCTCTATGCGTACAAAAAGACTTTTGTCATGCAGTTGCAGCACAGACATAATCAGTAAAATCATTTTTCAGCTTTCTAGCAGCTAAATCAGTAAACTAGCCACCCTTTACACAAACTAATCAAAATAGTGAATGTGGTTGTAAAATGATGAATCACTAAAATGTCAAATTCTTGAGAAGAGAAACTTGAATGCTAGCACCATCAGACTTGGGAAAAAAAGATGACAGCATTACGGATACATATTTATTACAAGCACAAGCAGCATTTAGTAGCTACTTCAATACAAGAACAGAAATTAAACCCCACAAATCTACCTTCAAGCTACCATTGCAGCTACAAGGAATCTCCAAATTCTTTGGGCTATCTTCTTCCTGGCAAATTCGGCATTCCACAGTCTGAAGTAATGGCTCATTTTCATCGCCAGGTTCTGGTTCTTCATCCTCCTTATTAGCAGTGTCACGGGCAGATTGACCTGCTGTGTGAGAGCAAGAACTTCCCCCTGAGGATCCTGCATCCTCTGACCCTTGCATGGAGTTCAAAGATTCAGGTGTGATAAGACGATCAACACACAGAGCCAATTGTTCTCCCATTAGCAGTTCACCTAAAATGAACAAACATGGTCAGCCATCTTAAGTAACAAGAAAAGAAAGGTATTTGTTATACCTTCACATATCCTAGTGCAAGGTTGTGACCCTTTTTACATACAGAAGAAACAATTCATAAAAAGGCTATGACTGACTTCCATTCAATCTTCTCCTCACAAGGTTTAGCTTTTTGTCCATTAGAATAAAGACCCAAATGCCATATTTACTTATAGGATATTCAAGTTTGAATTGTTAACAAGCAGATTTCCAAAACCCAACAAAAACATAAGTACAATCAAGAGGTATGACCTTTACTATTAAGGTCAACAGTGAACTAACTATGAATAGGAAACTCTTCAATACAAAAGTGGATGCTTGTTGCTATAAGCTGAAACCATACAACCTTGTTGACTTCTTCCGAGACAAAAGAAATACCCAATTGGGAAACTAAAGTAAAATGCATTTGAAAAACTTGCGATTCCAACAAAAAATACACTGGAATTCTAAAACGAGACCAAGCTTGATAATCACCAGCTTTGAAGATCAAAGCATAATTATTCTAATCAATTTCACCATAACAGAAACAAGAACCCACAAAACCAAACCGGTCGCAACGAAAAATCTTGAACCCAGAACAAGAAAAATAACAACCTAACATAGAGAAAAAAATGAAAATTTGGGTTACCTGAAAATGCAAAATGTTGATAGGTTTTGGCTCAAATTTTCGTTTTCCTTTTGTGAGAGAAGAAATAGTTGTAAGAAGAGTTGGGGTTTGGACCTTTGCTTGTAAATTTGATTATCTATTACAAGTCTTTTCTTGGATTATATTCTTGCACCGCTAAAGCCTATAACGGCGTCGTTTAGGAAAGTCATAATATCACTTCTTTAATAGCCGGCATCCGTGAAACTACTCGCCACGTCACAACTTATGTCATCACGAATTGTCTTAAGAAATTGTGCTCTACGTTTATTACAATAACATTGTATATTGTTCTACACAATGTCACTTTTATGGCGCAACACCTCACACAAGTCTAATAAAAGTGAACTTAAAGCTCTTCAAAGAGAACTTCAACTGATCATTCAATATAATTTTGTATTGAAATCGATGCATAGAAAGTCATTGAATTACTTCAAGCAGGTAACTTATTCTATCACAATTTCATCTTTGTTTGCACGTCATTACTGAACAAGTTAGGAGTATGAAAGCTACATCATGCATACAGGGAGTAGGATCAAGTAGTTGATTTGCTCGTAAAGAAAGACTCTTGCATGAACATTTTGATGAAATAAGAATTTTTGTAGTTTCTCCGTTATTTATACGTGAACAACTATGTATAAACAACTTAGGAACTAGTTATACTAGAAAAAAACTCTTAACAAATACTTCATATTCGTATCGGAACGTGGCCCATCAAAATTGTTTGAACAATACAAAGTATTTCTAGCTTGTAAGAATTTTTTCCAAGAAGCTAGTCAAAGAAAACTTGGACAGCGTCAATTATTTGACTTTGAACAAAATTAATTAACAAAACTAGCTGTACTATTTTCACGCGCAAGGCCACATTATTCGTCCACGTTTGTACGAAAAGGTCATTAGAAAATTCACCCACCATGATGAAAAGAAAAAGATGCAAAAAGTATGATTACTTTTTTATTTTAATTTGTGATGTGATATAATAACTTTGTAAGAGGGATAGGTAATGACTCAAATGAGTTTTAATTTTTTTTTAATTAGAAGGATGATGGAAATATAATCCTTTTAGTCATGGTTTCTAGAAGACATATGTTATAAGTAATAGGTACGTTAAAAATAAAAAATATCTTATTATAAGATATTTTGTTTTAGTTTCCACTATATATGCTAATCCACTTTGAAATTTTTCTAGGGGTGGGATTTGGATTGTGAAAGGAGGAAATTGACAAGAAACAATACCTAATAAATTATGTATCCGAAAGAAGATTTTAAGTTCGAGTTTTGTCAATCAAAAAATCTTTGATAGGGAGTATTTTCTTTCAAATGAGGTCTTATGCGATATAAATTCAGATATAGTTGAGTTTCAATGTGAATACTATACATCAGGCCAAAAAAAAAAAATAAAAAAACACGTGTGCATATGTTTCTTCATACAGTTTGTATTTTTACACTAATTCTAATAAAATGAAAGTATTAAGAGAAATCGATTAGGAGTTTAAGATGTGCTAACTAAAAAATTCAACAATTTTTTTTAGAATTAAGTAAATTAGTACTAATGTAGTATTGTATAGAAAAGCCTTGTGCATAAAACTTAAGTTGATGAAAATGTTGTGTTTTCATTGTCAAGAAATTTCCTCGCGCAAGATTTTGTATTAATTTCATTTTAGGCATTCAATTATTTTATTTTCTTTATTGTGTGTTGCTTAATATTCCTAAAATTAGGGAATCAATTATATCTATTATTCCTTTTTATATGAAGTGAGTATTAAAATTTTCTATTATGCAGCAGCATTTAGTTTTTGACTTTTTTCCATTTCAATAAAAGTTCACATATCATCGTATATTAATAATACAAATAAATGTATATCAAGTTGACAGTCTATTTTTTAGCCCATTAAGAAAAATGTCGGGCAAGCCCAATGATAACTTTAAGAGTAAATTTTATAAATAATAAATATATAAAATATTTAATTATGCTCTATAGTTATAATTTTAATAATTATATTTATAATTATAATAATATTTATATAATTTACGTAATATTTGTATAATTTGCAAAGTGTTTGAAATTTAACTAAAACTTAATTAGTGGTCCAAATGGTTATTTGTCAAATTCTTCCGCAGCTTGCAAAGTATCCCTAATCCCATCTTCATCACTTAAGCCGGGTCAAAAAGCCCGCTGTTCAAAGTTTTTAAACTGTAAAGCTTCAATTAGGGTTTCTTTTCCGAAAATTCAAGTTGGCAGCTCTCAGCCATGGCGGAGACTGAACCTGTAGCCAACGAACCCATAGCAACGGCCGAGAAAGAAGAAACCTCCGTTCAGAAACTGGACGTTGAAGTTCAAGCCGGCGATGATACGGCGGATGACGGCTGCTTGAAGCGTCCAAGGGAGGAGGGAGACAAGCCGGAGGATGAAGAGAATGGAGACGATGCAAAGAAACCAAAAGTCGACCAGTCTGTAGAAGAGGAAAAGAAAGATGTGTCCGTCCCGGTTAGCGTAGGGTCTAAGAGTTTCGTTTCCTCCGTGGAGATGTTCGACTACTTTTACAAACTCCTTCATTCCTGGTCTCTCAATCTCAATATCAACAAGGTAAATCAGCACTCAATTCACTTTTTATCTCATCTGTAATGATGTCAATAATCAACACATTTTCACAAAATTTAGCTGGCTTAGTTGTGTTGGCATTATCTCTCGCTTAGTTGATTATACCTGGGCATTGAATTTGGGGCTATTTAAGTTGGCAATTTAGGAACTTTTTACATTTATGATTCTGAATGTCCATTTCGTTGAAGCATCGAATTGCATTATCTCGTACTTATATGGATGTCAAATTACTCTCTGATTTTCGCATCAAGTAATAGTTTTCAAGTTGCTGTTGACTCCGGGATGACTTAGTTACTTATAATTGCCTCCAGAAGTTGCCTTTAAGTCTAAAACTTAACAGCTTGAGGAATTTGATTTTCTATCCTTCCTTGGATACGTGTATTTTGGCAACAAACATCTACAAGGTACGTATGAGGGCTAATTGGATAGTCTTTTGGCTTCCTCCGATTATCTTATCAATCTCTCCATGGCCTAGTTTAGATTATGTCACTCAATTTGGACTTATTTTGTTAGAATAGGGATGATAATCTGCTTGATTTGGTTTATGATTGGTATTACTGAAGGGCAAGCCCGGTGCGCTTAAGCTCTCGCTATGCTTGGTATTGCTACATGCTTTCTTGCCGGTTGAACTATTGGAACTTTTGTGGATTCAATAAGTACCATTGTTGGAATTGTAGTTTCTACTTTTCCTCATTTTTAGTGCAAAAGATGACCAAATACTTGTGAACGAAAGTATATGATATGTATTGTTCATAACCTGACCTTAGAGAGGAGTTATTACTGCATAAGAATGTTGATTCTCTGATTTATCTCCTAATAAAATCTGTGTTGGAGATGTTTGGTATACTACATTTATCACTTACATATGAGTGTTGTGTAACTTACATTTAGTTAGTTTGGTATTGCAGTATGAGCACATGATGTTGCTTGACTTACTTAAGAAAGGTCATTCAGAACCAGAAAGGAAGATTGGTACAGGAGTTCGTGCTTTCCAAATCCGATTTCATCCTCATTTCAAGAGTCGCTGCTTTTTTGTCATTAGGGAGGACGATTCTGTAGATGATTTTAGCTTTAGGAAGTGTGTTGATCATATACAACCCCTTCCAGCAAACATGCAAACAAAACATTATGCTAAGGGTGGAAAAGGTGGCGGCCGTGGAGGAAGAGGAGGAAGGTCAAGATACTGAAACAGCTGACAGTAGATTGCCGATTTCTTCTGATCAGTCTTGTTTTGTGCTCTGCTTAATCCAAATTTCGCTGTTACATCTATTATCCTGTAGTTTTGACATAATGTTTTACTGCTTTATTTTCATGCTATAAGATTTTCCTGGAATCGTCGTAAACTAACTTAGGGGTTGTTTGATTCAAAACAATATTATCTCAGGATATGCTTCTGGTATAACGTTTATGCCTCTATTTACTACCGTGGATAAATGCAGCCCCAAATTTAACACTACGTGAGACAGACGAGGAACAAATAAGGTTAACACATTGTAATCACTTATCATATGTATGTTTAGTGAACAAGAAAAGGTAATTCATCAATGTACTAATATTTCCAACGTAATGGACTACTTTTTTGTTGGGCGTGGCCAGAAAAGAACCAAATATCCAGCTGGGGAATATTTACTGCCATAAATCAGTGACCTCCACTCTTAAATAACTAATAAATGGTACACTAAATACCCAGTAGCCCACCACTACGTATTGATCTTATCATTTGTCATAAGTAGAAAAAATCGATATTATACAGTCCAGAGTAAAGAATAAATATGTACTAAGTTTAATTGGAACTTCCCTAGCGTTATATACCCTCCTAAATAAAACAAATGATGAGTGGTTGTAACATACTAACATTAACTCTCTTCTTTTATGAGTGACTGTGAATGATTGCTACGTTATATTATGAATCTACTCCTAAACATGACTTTAGCTCTATTCCTGAAAATCAATGTGATGTCGTGGATGGGATTGTTCTTCTCTTAATCAAACGTCTCGAATTCGAGACTTGGTTATAAATTTTTTTTGATAGAGTGTTTTTTCCCAAATGGAACCCTACAACTACGTGGCGTGAATCTAGAATAGTCGTGCTCCAATGCAGATACTGAACTAGAAAACCAAAAAAAGAAAAAAGAAAAAAAAAAACCTGCCTTGGGATTTTGTTATAAAGCAAATTCTGAACTTTTTCCTTTTTAGGCAGATTCTGAGCTTATATGAATAAAGAATGGAGTAATGCAGAAGGAGCACGCTAATATAACAAATCAAAAAGCAAACTTGTAATTATATCTTCCATTTAGGGGAATGTGCTTCAATCTTCTTGGTCATCTAAATATTTATGCGTACATTAAATAATTTTTTATCATGATAAAATAATTTTATGAGGTACGAATATATTCATGCATCTATTAAATAAACATATAAAACTCGATATATATAAGTATATTTTGCCAACAACCTACCATTAAAAAAAAGTGCATGATAATAACCAGGAATGCAACTCCCTTCAAAGTTGGAGCTAGTAGTAACAACTTAATTTAATCCAGTGAGTTGGACTTCCTAGTTCCTACGGAATGGGAAGTTCCCATTGATCTAATACTCATGTTATCTTAATAATATCGACATAACTATAACTATTTCTATAATGTTTTCAGGTGCTTTTATTTAATTTTTCGACATAAAGATGTGTAAAATAAACAATTTAATTTAATGAAAGTCCAGGAGCAAATTCCAATAAAGAAATCATAATTATAAGTGTTTATCACAGACGTACGTGGGCACTAAACACACCAATCAATATTGATGAATTATAATTAATGGTAAACATGCATGCATAGCGACGGCTCACGATTATCAATGTAATTAATAATAATTATTACTTTCACATTATAATCACTTCTCAGTTTCACTTCCAATCCCTGCCTTATCTTCTCCCTCTCCCTACTATTTAATAACCTAATCAAGCAAAAATTTTCTTGTTAATCTACATAACAAATATGGGAAGTGATAATCAGTCAAACTTTGAAATGATCATGACAAAACAAGATAATCATCAAGAAATATTTTCACTTCCCACACAACTCCCTCTTGATGATTTCAGGTGATTTATCATTTTATCTACTTCAACAAATTATCTTTTTTCGAAAACAACTTACTGCATACATTTACTCTCTTCAAATCTACTCGTGGGATTCCAGGGGTATGTTAATGTTGTTGTTGTATTTCATGCGACAGAAATAGTCTTTCTATCTCATCGAGATATTGATAATGCTTGCGTATATTATATCTTTTCAGACTCTATTTTATAAAATTTTACTGTGTATGTTGTTATTGTTACTATTTCGATGTATGATCGTATATATTAATATGTTAAGCTTAAAAACAGTGAATTTT
>DF357882.1:36918-47407 GCA_000787875.1 Solanum virginianum | reverse complement strand
GATGTATGATCGTATATATTAATATGTTACGCTTAAAAACAGTGAATTTTCAGGACACTATGCTATTGATTATCAGTATGATCTGTCTATTCAAGAAAATAGTACTGCTAATAATAATATTCCTTTGCTGGAAATGGAATGCAATCTCGAAGATCCATTTTATTCATCTTTTTATAGCCTTACCCCAGGTGATAATCATATTTTTTCCTATAACTACTCATATATATATACACATTAGTACTATTTTTTGTTGAATAATGTTTGCTATGGGTGCAGGAGAATTATGCTATGAGGAAATTGGAAAAGAAGTTAAAATGTGGAATGAAATGAGCAGTGAATTTGGATTAAGTTCCAATTTAATTGGAAATGGGAACCAACAACTGTTGTTATGTGATAACGTTAATATTATGACTAATGATCGTGTTAAGGAAAATATTATAACGGAAAAAGAGAAGGATGATTCAAGGCAAATTAGAGAAGAGATAAATAGTTCAAGAGTGACGTTGTCTCGAGATGCAGTTTCAAAGTATTTTTACGTGCCAATTACTAGGGCAGCAAAGGAGCTCAATATTGGATTGACACTCTTGAAGAAAAGGTGTAGGGATTTAGGAATTAGAAGGTGGCCTCATAGGAAGTTGATGAGTCTTCAAACACTAATCAAGAATGTTAAGGTTAATATAATTCACTCTCTCTTTTATATCTCTACATGTTTTTTTTTTATTTTTTTATGACAAGGGAAGTGTTACCCTTTGGGTTGGCAAAATGTAAATCCTCGTACCTATGCAATAATTGGCAAATCATGGAAGAAATTAAGGTAATCCACACTAGACAAGCCCGGTGTAACGAGCTCAACCTAGAAGATTCTTGTTAGTACATGTTGATGGCCAAAAAGTTCATCTTCAGTGTACAATTTTTATAACTCTATTTCAATTTATGTGATAGTATCTTTTTTCTACTTGGTCTATAAGAGTATGTTAAAGTTTATAAATTCTCTATATATAAACATGCTAGTCTTGTATCAATTATGTAGTAATATGTTGAGTGCAAAAAGTTACTTTTCTCCAATGTACACTTTTTAATAATTTTTACTCAATTATGAGATATAACAAGTAATTTTTCATAGTAGTTTGTTACATGTAAATATATTTTTAATCAAATTAATTTATAGTGTAATTTTTTTCCGTTCCGTTTGTATGCTGATGTTGTATAGAAGCTAAACTCTTTTAAATAGGACGATGGATGTAATATATTTTCAGGAGTTGGAGAAGGGAGGAGGACATGGTATGGAGCAAAAGTTGAAGGATGTGATAAACATGTTAGAGAAAGAGAAGAAGAAAATGGAAGAAATTCCAGATTTGGAACTTGAGGAGAAAACAAAGAGATTAAGGCAAGCATGTTTTAAGGCTAACTACAAGAGGAGAAGGTTGATGTGTATGCAAGAATTACAGGCTACTTTTGGTAGTTATTGCAGTAATACTCCTGCTCATGATAATCTTATTGGTGAAGATGATGAAGAGATTAACTCTCTTCTTGCTGACTCTTTCTCTTATAATAGCCCAACCTTGCATGCTTGAACTTTCTTTTTTTTTTCTTTTTGCTTTTGCTTCTATGTTTTGACTATTTGTGTGAAAAAAAGGGGGTACTAGATGTAACATTGAAGTTATTTCAAAGTGATATATAATGTTACTATCTAATCGTGGAATTAATTATTAATATTTATGCTCATGTAGATTGTGTGACTCACATTCATTTGAGATGCGACCCTTCTTTAAACCCTATCTGAAATACTTGTTGCAGGATATTAATTTGGAATATCACTAATGTTAAGTAACTTTATTACTATATGGTAGTCAAATTATTAGGAAACATGGTATTCATTTTAGAACTCAACTGAAAGAGAAAATAAGCCAATAAATTAAAATTGAGATCATTAAAAAAATATGTAAGTAATACTTACGCATACATTATATAATTTAAATTAATCAATGATGCAATTAGTTGTAGGTAGAAAAAATGTCAAATTTCGAAAGAAAAAAATTAAACAAATAGTATAATTTATAAATAAAAAAGTATATAATAAAAAATAATTTTGAAAGTAAAATATAAGATAACTAATATTTATAAATATTGAGACCACCGATTCCGTTAGAATTTTCAAGTAACATTGTTCTATTTCGATCTACATTTAATATAAATGTTTCTTCATCGCATACTTGCGCTAAATTAACAAAAATAAAAAATGATGAAATATTTTATGCTGTAAATGAATAATTTGTGAATAATTTGAGTCTAAATCTTTTTTGATGCTATCAAAAAAACAAAAATGAAAATAAAGTAGAGTAACCAAACTGCTTCTTGTTTGAGGCACAGTCCACTAACAAGAAGACATTCTTTTCCAGTTTGAGGCATGTCCATGAATCTCTATAACAATCTGAAGTGAGAACGCTTTGACAAATTGGAAAATGAGAGTCATCTCTCCTCACCGTCTCTATGTGTCCACTTTTCGCTGTCTCTCTTCTCATGCGGCGGCGCGTGTAGACACCCACCCACAATGCTTTCTCGGACCCCCAAATGTCACCACTCACTTTCAGACCGAGAAAGCCGAAGCTTTGATTTCGTTTATCAGGTCAACATCTAGAAAGCCCCATTTGCCACAAATCCACGCCCATCTCATCCGCAAGTTGCTCATTCAAGAACCAATTTTTTTCTCAGCTTTCTTATTTCGTGTTGCTCTCCCGCCATTGCATGATCTGGGTTATGCTTGTCGTGTATTTTCAAATTTTAGAAAACCCGATGTTTTCCCGTACAACATCATGATTAGAGCTTACGGAATGAGTGATTCACCGGGAAATGGTTTTCTGTTATATCAACAAATGCTAAGGTCAGGTGTGTCACCGAATTCTTTAACATCTGCATTTGTTACAAGTTGTTGTATAAAGAGTAGGTCTTTACTTGGTGGGCTACAGATTCATGCTCGAATTTTGAGAGATGGGCATCAATCTGATGGACGCCTGCTAACCACATTGATGGATTTTTATTCATCTAATGAGAAGTATACCGAAGCATGCAAAGTGTTCGATGAAATGTCTCATACAGATACAATAACTTGGAATGTGTTGATTTCTTGCTACATGGGTAACCGACGATCTCGGGATGCTTTGCGTGTATTTGATATGATGCAGAACTCGTATGATTGCCGGCCGGACGAGGTAACCTGTTTGCTGTTACTTCAGGCTTGTGCAAATTTGAATGCATTGGCATTTGGTGAGGGAGTTCATAGGTATTGTGAAGAAGGTGGCTTTGATAAGGCAATGAATATCTGTAATGCACTTATAACAATGTACTCCCGGTGTGGTTGCATCGAAAAGGCTTTTGAGGTGTTTAAGGGAATGACTGAGAAAGATGTGGTATCTTGGACTGCCATGATATCGGGGTTGGCTAGCAACGGTTATGGCAGAGATGCAATTGAGGCATTTCAGGAGATGCAGAGTGCAGGTGTTTCCCCTGATGATCAGACTTTCACTGGGGTTCTTTCTGCTTGTAGTCACTCTGGACTACTTGATGAGGGTAGGATGTTTTTCAATAGTATGAGCAAAGAGTTTGGGATTTCACCAAACATTCATCATTATGGGTGTGTGGTTGATCTAATGGGTCGTGCTGGTATGGTTGATGAAGCTTACAACCTTATAAATTCGATGAAGGTCAAACCAGATGCAACAATATGGAGGACGCTACTAGGAGCTTGTAGAATTCATTGCCAAGCTGACCTAGGAGAACAAGTCATTGAGCGTTTGATTGAACATAAAGCAGAAGAAGCTGGAGATTATGTACTACTGTTGAATATTTATTCATCACTTGGGGATTGGGATAAGGTAATAAACGTGAGAAAAATGATGAAAGAGAGGGGAATCCAAACCAACCCTGCTTGTAGTACTATCGAGTTCAGGGGGAAAATACATGAATTCGTTGCAAATGACTTTTCACATCCAAGAAAGACTGAAATTTATGAAATGTTGGACGAGATCAATCAGCAACTGAGAATAGCAGGATACGTTGCTGAGACAATGTCAGAGTTGCACAATGTAGGTACAGAAGAGAAGCAGATTGCATTATCTTATCACAGTGAGAAATTGGCTATTGCTTTTGGGGTTCTATCAACTCCCCCTGGCACGGCAATTAGAGTTGCAAAAGACCTCCGGATTTGTGTCGACTGCCATAACTTTGCCAAGATGTTGTCAGCAGTGTATAGTCGGAAAGTTGTTATTAGAGATCGGAACCGGTTCCATCATTTCAGAGAAGGTCGATGCTCGTGCAATGACTATTGGTAATTGTAAAATGTTTACCCAGTAAATTCTGGAGCAGAATGAAAGTAGGACTTATAAAGATGATCTTTTGAAAGGGTGATGACAATGAGATGGAATGTGGTGGATAGAACCACACTTATAAATTATAATATCAGAGTTCATGCATCAGGAGAATTCTAGCCATACAGGAAAGACAGAATTCCATTGTTGTTGAATACAGCTTGAAGCTAGATTCAACTAGACTCACAAGCACAGGAAAAATCTATAATATAAGTCAAATAACAGGATGCAGTTGATTTTGGTGTTAATAAGTTTGTGATCAGTGTAATGGCTAAACTTTCCGTGCTTATGGACTGAAATGAACAAGTTTCAAGCTGGGAAAATCGTTGGATTTGCCAGTTGGAAGACAGTGACTGCTAAGGACTGATCAAAGGGAGGTCTACGTAGAACAGACGCAAACTGATTTATACTAACATTTCGGAGGTCCAATTATCGAAGGACTGTTGAATTCCTTCCCCATCCCCTTTCTTGTGTTAAATTTGTTCCGTTAAAATCATATATCCGAGTGAAGAATTCGTTTTTGAGTTTTGAGAGTATCAGTTTCCTATTTATGGAGGGAACTTTATTTTGTTACACACATCTTCTGCAATATTTGAAGAACAAAACAATTTAATCAATCAAATATGCCTAAATACTAATCAATTATTTTTCAAAAAACAACTTTTGTAAGTACAAACATTGAGAAGAAACACGGGTAAAATTTATTGTAGGACGCAAAAGTTGGATAAGCAAGGTGAACGACGGGTTTAGAATACTCATTTTTAGCATTGTTAAGTTTCAGAATAAATCGAAGCACTTCCAGAATTTTGATCACACAACCACTACAATGACACCCTCAGATTTATAAAGAAATAGAAAGAGACTTGATTTATCAAGAAAGGAGGAACATAGCAAGAGTGCCTCAACGTCATCACTTAAAAAAGTTTACATACCAGAAAGGAGACACAGCTCTACAACACTATTGTTTGTTTCTCCGTAACAGAAGCACCTTTTAACTCAACTGCAAAACTGGAATTTGTCGATCATCATGAATTTTGTTAAATCACTTTATTCCTGTCATCATTTCTTCAGCTTGTATTATTCTAAGCAGCTACAGGTTCTTTCTGAACAAAAGCTGTACCCTTCTCAATGCTAGACTTCAATTCTGGCTTTAAAGCTTCCAGAGCTTTCTGCTCATATTCAGTCAATCCTTCGAGGTCAGATGAAATCAAAGCCTCAATCCCATTCTTTCCTATTTTAATCCTTGAAGCAAAGAATGGAAGATCTGATAGGTCAGACTGCACAAAAGCACACTCATAGACATCATTATCTCCATCAAGTGCACGGAGAGAGGACTCAACAAATCTTGCAGCAGCATAAGCCATGGAAAGTGTAGCAGACCCTGCACCAGCCTTTGCCTCCACAACTTCTGTGCCAGCATTTTGAATCCTCACAGTTAGCTCCTGTACTTCTTCATCAGTAAAAGAAGTTGATGGTTTTGTCTTTGATAACAAAGGCAAAATGGTAATACCGGCATGGCCACCCACAACTGGGACATCTACATCTATAAGCTTCAAATTTTTCTTCTGAGCAACAAATGTGTTTGCTCTGACTACATCTAGGGTGGTAACTCCAAAAAGTTTTTTAGGATCATAAACACCCTTTCGCCTCAACACCTCTGCTGCAATTGGCACTGTGGAGTTGACTGGATTGCTAATGATGTGGATAAATGCATCAGGGCAGTTATCAGCAACGGCCTCAACCAATGTCTTCACAATGTTTGCGTTAATGTTGAACAGGTCATCACGCGTCATACCTGGCTTCCTTGGAACACCAGCAGGTATGACAACCACATTTGCACCTTTCAAGCAGTTGGCCAATTCAGATGCTCCAGTGAAATCTGAAACTTGGGAGGGAGTGTTGCAGTGACTGAGATCAGTCGCAACTCCTTTGACATTAGCTATATCATAAAGATTCAGCTCTGCAACTAATGGTGACATCTTGATCAAAAGAGCCAAAGGTTGGCCAATACCACCGCTGGCTCCAAGAATAGCCACTTTGTAAGATGCTTGAGGCTGAACACAATTAACATATCCCTTGTTTTCTTTTTGGGCCTTCGGAGTAATAGACCGTCTAAGGGCAGCTACACTTTCTTTCCCAAGAAAGGACGATTCTGATTCGCAGGTTACATCTGCTGCAGCTTTCAAACCACTGAAACTCATAAAGTTGTTTTTGGAGTTGAATTTCACACCAAAGGCTTTTGACTTTGATATTGAGCTCCCTTTGCAACCAAGAGATGTGGTTGAGCCAACTGATAAAGTAGTTGCTGGTGTTGCTGCCATTTCACGCCCTGCAAAGCAGACATATGATGTTAATTTTCTATTGAGAATTTTCAAGGACATAAAATACCACATATGATGCATGAGGAAGAATCTTCCTTATCTGATACATAAAAACATGTGACATTGCATGAATAAAGGAACAGAAATGTGCTTCATTAAGTATCCTGTAATACACAAACTTGGCATCTAAAAAGTGCGCATCAAGTTAAAATGAAATAGGAATCTTTTTCCTCGAGGAATCCAGGTTATAACTGACTCCCTCGAGATTATCACTTGAGGGATCTTAGTTCTAGTTTCTAAAATAATACTCAACTGCTGTTATTTTACTGTTTTGTAGCTGTATTATAGCGTTGAGTATCGCTTCCATTGTTCTCCTAAAACTTCCTATTATAACATCATTACTAAAATAATGTAAGATTTTGACATATGAAATTCACTTTCCTCTTCTAGATTTAGTAATAAAGGAAGATATTAGCACTTTTCAGAAAAAAAAATATTGGACTAAAAAGGATAGCCTTGTAAAAAGTAAAGTAGGGAGGAGAAAATCCTTTTTCAAAAAAAAAAAATTATCGAGAAATCACCGAGTGCCAGTAGCCCAGAGTATGAAACTGTCTCCACTTAAATTAAATACCAGGCTTTTGTCCTTGACAAAGTTTAAAGCCAAGATTTGCATCTCACTCAGGCATCACGTACTACATTCTTGCTGCTTAGTACTAGAACAAAGCCCGGGGACCTTAAATTCTTATTAAGAATGATAAAATATTGATGTTCCTCCTAAATGATAGGTATAGCACATGTCACTTGATTGTGAAAGAAAGAAATGAATGATTGGGTTATGCTGTGGGAAAGAAAGCAATGAACTAATGGATGCATTTTTTGAGGTCAACAAGCAGAACTTCACAGCACTTAGATTAAATCTGAATATTGATTGGATGAAAAGTGTTGTCATGCTAAAGGATCAGATTGCAACATGTGAAAGTGGGTTCAAAAAGCGCGGAACAGCACTAGTGCAAAATATTATTGCCTTAGCAGGCATTTAACCATGCAATTTGGAGTTCAAATTTGAAGATTCGGTTTGAAATCAGTGTTTGTGGAAGACAGTCGAACAAAAGCTTCAACTTCAATTCAAAATCTTGATTCCAAAACTCACTAAAAGGTAGATTTTTCAATTCCAAATTTGTGAATTCAACTATTTAAATTTAAAACCTGATCTGTAAGTTCATATTTCACAAAATAGATCAATAATTATAAATTTTGCAAAAAACGATTGGGTCAACATGAAGTGC
The DNA here is from genome assembly GCA_000787875.1 of Solanum virginianum. Classification (NCBI taxonomy): domain Eukaryota; kingdom Viridiplantae; phylum Streptophyta; class Magnoliopsida; order Solanales; family Solanaceae; genus Solanum; species Solanum virginianum. Next base: position 39,436 of record DF357882.1, on the reverse strand, counting down.
CTGTAAGAGGGTTATATAAATGAATAGCTATCATTGATTTATTGGACTAGTGTATCTTTGTAAAATTATGTCTATATAAAAGTTTATCTATGTTGCTCGGATGCTTCAAAAATATTGACGGGTGCGTGTTGTATCGTCCAAAAATAGTGTATTTTTGAAGGATCGACACGTGCAGATATTCTGATACCTTAGTCCTTATGTATAGACTAAGGTTTGCTCATTTGGTAAGCTTGTACGAATTGGGGAAGTTTTGATAGTTTACAAAAATGTGTGGCTTTCATGTTTATGAGAAAAGATACAATTTTTGAGATCTGAATTGCATTTCAACTTCAAATAACCTAATATCAAATCACGGCCGTACGAGCCCTAAGAATAAGATGCAAAGACGGGTGGGAGAGTAACTGTTTTGCAAAGATTGTAATTGCATAGGTACAGCCAATCTAAGAAAACCCGAAAAAACCTAATCACAAAGGGATCAACGGAATAAACTATGAAGTATGCCCAAAAACCCAACACCGAATCACAGAGGACTCAATTGAATAGACTAGAAAGTAAGCCAAAGTGTTCAAAAACAAGAGTGCAGATATTAATGGTTCGAGTATTCTCTCTTAGAAGAGTTGACATTGTATAGACAGCCAAAAACTGAACCTATCTGGAACAGCGTCCCTAACAGCAAAAACCAGAGGTAAGCGAAACTGTGTCGAAAATGGGAGGGCAGGTATTTCCGTGGAGATTAGACAAACAAATCCTGATCCACGCAGCTATGGTGCTCCCAACAGCTAAAGTTGGTTCTCAATGCGAAAAAGACGAAAAAGAAAAAGAAGGTATTAATAGTAAATGTATAGTACAGAGCTTGTAATAGAAAATATTGCATCAATAAAACACCATCTGACCAGCTTTGAATGGAATAGAAAACACATTTGCTTGTCAGCTTAGCTAATCACATTAATCAGACCAACTATTCTGCCACAGCTGTTGCTATAACAATTTCAACAATTTATTTTTAAAAAAACTGGCAAAATAGGACCAAATAACAATCATTTTATCCCTAAAGAAATAGAGTCCAGTATGTGGTCTACATAACTGATAAAATCTTCTCGTAAGATACTCAAGAAAGTTGTTTCAGTTTTAATAACTCTCATCCATAATTTGTTTAAAACACAGAAGAGAAAGATTGCAGACATATCATCCCTGCCGCCTTGTCACCACTTAAATAGAGAACTCGGTAGCTCCAACAAGATGACAGAGGCATCTATGTCTCACACATAGGCTTGGCTCTACTCTTCGGCGAACAAGGAGAAAGTATAAGTGATAGATAAACGGATTGGAGAAAGATGGACCCTGATTGCAAACAATACAGAACGCCGAAGTAGTATAATGAAGCAGGACATTCCATCACAAAATGACATATAAACATGATCTAGAACCAAAACAGTTTCCATCCGAAACTGTAGATATTGTTGCCGAGCAATGAATTTAACCTCTTTGAATCTCAAACGCGAGAAAATTGGTGAAACTGACAATTGATTGTGCAAAATAGACAATATTTAGAATAGAAGATATAAAAACCGATCGGGGTAGCCCAATGGTTTGGGCTTGGGGCTTCCATGTTGGAGGTGTCAAGTTTGAAATCCTTTGCCAATAAAAGCAAGGGATTTGCCTTCTAGGTCGAGCTCATAGCACCGGCACAACATCAGATAGTTTACTCCTGTCAAATGCTCCAACACACAGATCAGAGGAGTAGGATAGTGAACCGGTGTTACAGTCGTCACAGATCCTACAAAGCAGAGGAGTAGGGGGTGAAATGGTGGTACCGTCATCACCGACCCTACCAAAAGTGTGGCTTAAAGCTACCAAATCAAAGGCCCAATCACACCATACGCCACTAACCGAAGTCGGCCCTTGGGCGAAACCGACTACGCCGTACCCCTTGTCAATAAGAAAATATATATATATATATATATATATATATATATATAAAGGCTAAAAACAGACTGTAAAAGTGTATTTCTAGAATTTAAGACATGCATCAGGCACCTCTAACTACTAGATCCGATCCTTGTTTCACTCTCTGTTTCCATCCATCAGAGATGGGAAATGGATGGTAATAGCGGATGAGTTAATTAAAATGAATACTGGACGCACAGGCTTTTAAGTACGAAATTCGTTATGACAAAAACAACGCAGTAGAAGACAGAAATAGCACAATCGCTCCCTTAACTATCACCTCACAGGTTTATACATCAAGCATCAACATCAAACATGCACGTTCACCTAATTATCCTTTCATCATAGGCGATTGGTAAAATCGAGCGAAGCAAGCATGAGAGATCCGATACTCCTCGCTTGATTTCAAACTCAAAATCACATCCAGTGAACAAAATAAGCACGGTTTAACAGATCTAGAGTTGGAACAGACAAACACACAGACATAAAAAAAAAGTTGATTTACAACAGAGCTACTGCATTCTATTGAATTCAACAAGCAGAATGCAAAAATCCACTAACAGTTCCGAAC
>DF357882.1:16749-36848 GCA_000787875.1 Solanum virginianum | reverse complement strand
TTCCGAACCTGAACTAGAATAAATCAAGGAAGCAATTATTCACAGATAAAACTCCAGATCCAAAATGATGCTGAGAAAAAACGAAAGAAGAATTATAGAAACACAAAATTTGAAGACGTAAATCTAAAGAGAAGAGATGGAATTACCTTAGGGGAAAAATACGGCGGAGCTGGAAAAGTGAAATGGAGGGGCCAAATTAGGAAAATGAAAAGAGAGAGAAATTTGGTGTGAAAGATATTGGGAGTAAGTGAGTAGAGATGCTTAAAAGGGGAGTAGGTTTTCATGTAAAGACAAGCGGAGTAGGTGTACTAGTGGCACAAAATATACGGCTCTTCGTCAAAATACCCCTCGATCACATCGACTCATAACGCTTCAATCTAAAATTCAACGGTGGGCCGCTAAAGTCTAACGAGAAACCGAATCTGCCTTTCTGATTCTTTTTCTTCTCCTGCCCTCTTTATTTTTCATCCGTCCAATCTAAGTATCACACTTCTTTTTCTTTTTACCCATAGAAACACAAGAGATCTTCGTGTTTTTTTTTTTAAATAAGTGTGCGAGGGCTTTTGATTTTTTTTTTACAAAATATAATTATTTTTTATTTTGAAGATCATTTTTTTTACTATCCTATGTCCACATTGATGTCTGACTATTCTAGATTCGTGCCGCGTAAAGTCCATTCGGAGTAAACGTTCACTGCCAAAGATTTTTCCATACCAGGACTAGAATATGAGACATTTGATTAAGAAAGAGGCAGTTTCGTTCACTACACCATATCCTTTAATGATTATTTTCTATTTTTCAATAATCATTTTATCCTTGAACTTTTCGATTTTCATGATGATGAAACATTGATAGTAATAAAATTTCATTCTCTCTAACAATTTATATAACATCTTTTTTCATTTGTGAAATTTTAAAAAGAATGTTATTTTATATATTTAAAAATTATTTGACATTACTATTTATTTCTATTTAATGTTATGATTTAGATGAAATAAATATTTATTTTAGATCATTAACTTTAAAGTTTTTATTTCTTTTTGAAAATTTATGTACAATCAAAAAATTGACATAAATTAAGGCAAAAAGAATATATTTTTTTTAATTATATCTAAATCAAATATCAAATGAAATAAATATAGTAGTAGTATTCTTCTAATGCTACCATTGTTACAAACTACAATGCTTAAGATAGTCGAAATTCAAATTCAAGTTTACCGATTGAAGCTAAAGTTAATAGCTATAAATTTTTATTTAACTAAATAAATAAAGTCAAATCTAAAATTTAGAGTTGGTGCGGTGCCTAATCAATAGTGTTAGGCTTGTGTTACGACTTATGAGTGTCACCTCACTTGGTCCACAAACCTAACATTAACAATAATCAAACATGGACCGGACTCAACCTAAGGCCATCAAGTATTGGCGGAGCCAAAATTCTTAATAAGGGGTGTCAAATAAAAATAATTGAATATATGATTTCAAATAATTTTTATAATTCCTTAATTATTATACTAAATATTTAACTTGTGTCAAAAAATGTCAATACTTGTATAAATATATATTAAATCAAAATATGACCTATATAATGTAATTTTCCAACGAAGGGAGATCACTCGACACCCCTCGGCTAAAGATGGCTCCGCCCGCCCCTGCGGCCTCAGGCCTCAAGGGGCCATTTGCCAAGTGATATTCAGCAACAACAACAATAAAAAAAAATCAATACTGCATACTAATATATGTATCATTTTATATCAGATAAGTGGTCAGCACTAGTTAACATAGAGATTAAATTATTTAAAGACAAAATTTTCTTAAAAGAACAAGCTATACGTAACACTTCCAGCACAATAATTCCTATTAAATTATTATTGTTGGAATATCAATTTCTTCATTATTATTTACAAAAATATATATAATCATTGTTCCATAGCTTCGAAAGGCTATAGTGTGTGACCCAGAAGGCTCCATGGTTTCAATATACCAAAGGTCATTTGTTTTGAAAGTGCACTAAAAGGCCAATTTCTTTGAAGTATAATAAAGGTCATTTGTTTTGGTGTTCAATAAAATTGTAAAATTATGCATGCCTAATGTCCGCACATAACTAATACTCCTACAATGTTTATTTTCTGTATTTAATTATGCACAAGTCACAACCCTTGATTTGAAGATTTAAAAAATTAATCTTTTTATGTAAGTGTTTTGTTTTCAGTATAACTTCATACATAAGTACAATCTCATTAGCTACTAATCCAAGCTTTACACAGTTTACTTCATACATCCAAATTCAATGTTTAAACTAGTTATTTCAACATTGCTCAACTCAAGCCTGTTTCCTTCAAATTGACAGGAATACTTATCAAGTCGTCAATAAAAACTTCAAGAAGTAACATGAAATCCGATTAAAGGCATAAATACTTCAATTACATATAAAGTTTAGAAACTATTAGTATGAAATCCATCTTCTTATACACTAAGCTTGTCCATTTCCCTTCTTAATGCATTAGCCCTCACCAAACTTCCAATGGTATTCACAGCAAGCTTCAAGTCTTCAATGGGGTTCCCTGGTGCAACTTTCTTGTACAAATAGCTGTCAAATGTCATCTTCTGCACATACTCATCAGCGCACATCTCCACGAAAGCTTCCCTTGCTGGATTCGACCTGTAAAATACCTTCTGCAATATATCAAGCACCTTGTATGTTGGCCAATAAGTCTTGTCCCATTTCTCCAAGTACTTCCTCAAATCACTCTCGTCCACCATTCTCTTCCCATTTTCTGATCCTTCAACAATTGCTTCAGCACACATACGCCCACTCTTCGCTGCGAAGTAGATCCCTTCACCTGAACATTTGGTCACGTACCCTGCAGCGTCCCCAACTAACGCCACTCTGTCTTGCAATCTTCTAGGCCTTGGGTGTTCTGGAATTGGGTGAGCCTCCACTCGGATGATTTTACCGCCGGTGATTTTGGAATCAGCTCTCAGTCTTGTCGCTAGCTGGAATTTCTTAATGTCAGCTTTATGGGTAACTGTGCCTGTGCCGACGGCAACGTGGTCACATTTGGGGAAAACCCATCCGTAGAAATCAGGGGAAACGTCATCACCGACGTACATTTCAGCTAAATTCTCGTAGTACTTCATTTTATCATCGGAAATTTTAATTCGTTCCTGGAATGCAATGGCGTACTCGTAGTCACCGGCGTTTATGGATTTTGCGACGCGGGAATTTGCGCCGTCTGCGCCGATAACGGCGTCAACTTCGAGGGTGCACTTCTCGCCGGTGCCGTTAGTTTTGGAATCGTAAGATGTGTAGTGTAGGACGTAAGGTGCATTTGGGGCATTCGGCATGTCCATTTTTAGAAATAAGCCGTTGAGAACAGAGGCTCCGGCTGCCGCAGCACGTTCGCGGAGGTATGCATCTAGTACTTCGCGGCGCACCATACCGATGTACTCGTGAGGCTTCAGAGTCTGTCCGATATCGACGGCGACGTTGGATGGGGAAATCATTTTCATCTTTGTAACTTTCCGGTCAATGATATCGAGAGGGAGATCGAATTCGCCCACCATACAGAGTGGAATTGCACCACCGCAGGGTTTGCAGTTGTCCATCTTTCGTTCGATTAAGAAGGTTTCAATGCCACCCTTAGTGAGTGTCTCAGCGGCGGCGCCACCAGCAGGACCACCGCCAACCACAGCAACACGAAGGTTGCGACCGGTGACTCTTGGGCTGGACTTCGAAGCATGGATACGTAGCCTACGGTGGGTTTGGGCGGTTGGGAGGTATTTAGGGAGAGTAAGAGAATTGTTTTCCGGCGAGGTTTGACGGAGACCGATGAAAGTTTTGAGGGCAATGGAAGCCATGATTTTTTAGTGTAGTGTGTGAGAATAGAGAGTGGAGATTTTATTGTGAGTTTTTTTTGTATGAATTTGATGGATATGGTTAGAGATATCAAGGGGATGAGCACCGTTGATGAAAAGGGATGGAGGGCTAAGATTGGATTTGGATAAATGGGATGGATTCTTGATTTGTTGTTTTGTTTTTGTTTACGTTTTTTTTGTTTGATCATCGAATGGGTCTTTAATTTTGCATGATGTCCAAGTGGCTCACATTCTGCCACGTAGGTACTTTTTTTTATTGTGGCTCACTGTGTTCGGCTCAATTAATTGCTCATCAAAGTATCGCTTTGAAGGAAATTACTTGAGCTAATTTTGAAGAACTATTTCAATTGTGTGTTAGAGTTTTCGTATGGTATAATTTTCAGAATTTAATGCAACCTATACTAGACCGTAAATTTTGATCACGTGTAAATTAGTTATATGCTATGTTTATCGATTCTCGTATGGAAAATAAATCGAATCAGATCTTAAGATGTTAAGATCTTGTAAAAGAGCCGAAAAGAACAAAATATAGAATAAAGGAATACTTATCATGATCCAGAAAAACAACGAAGAGTCGCTCCTGATATCAACACCTTATTTAGTAGAGTCTTTTGTCATGACTCGCTACTTGATTATCTCAAAGGGGAAATAATCTAAAATCTTAGGATGGTTTATGAAAGACTTTAGAATCTCGTAAATAGAACTTGAAGATCCTTAGAATTCTTTAGATTTGTGGAGTGTTCTAGAGTAGGGACTAAAGTATAAATAGTAAGGAACTTGTATAGTAAATATTAATTGCACTTTGACCCTAAATAATTAGTATAAATAGAGGTCATTCACTTTGTCAATCATCCCGAAATTGATCGTCCAAAGCAATATACAAGTCTTGTTTCTATAACTCTCTTGTCTTCTCGTATTTAATGTTTTCTCACTTGTACTTGTAAGATTCGTGAACAAGTTTGTGTTTCCTTACTTGTACTTGTAGATTCATGAACGAGTTGACAAGTGTATTTCAGTAAAAGTCTAAGTGTGTGACACTTTGAACTACATTTGTTATTGAAATTTCTATTGATAGCCCAAGTGTCTAATAGTTAAAGAAGCAAACTGGGCCTGACGTTAATATTGTTTGGATCACCAGTGATTCTATCCATCAATTTTGTTGCAACACTTGACATATTTCAAGATCGTTGGGTTTGCCTCTACTAAATTACAAGTCCAACAATCAGCAAATATTTGAACTTCCCAAGATTTTCTATAAGTGGAGTAACAATGTTATCCAAGTATGCTTACCTATATATGAATTTGACTTCTAATAACCCTTTGAAAACGATAGCATAGACTGGCAGAGGCAAAGAAGCAATTACTCAACTTAAAGTTAGAATTACTTGAACTTATTCGCTTTTACTTATCTATTTTAGATTTTACATGTCTCATAAAAAACAATAGTTGATATGAATATTTTATCATAATGTTCATATGAATTGATGTTTGGTTATAAAGTATTGAAAATAAGTGATTAATGTTAAGAAAATACATGGAAAAAATAGTTGCATTTTTTTAGATGCTAAAAATGACAAGTAAAACTAAAAATCTAATTCTAAAATATTGACATATAAAAATGAAGGGACGGAGTATGCCCACCTACTAATCTAACAAGTGAAACTGGAAAGAAAGCTTAAAATTACCAGGTCATCTTGCATAAAACCATACATTAGTATCTATTTGTAAGTGAAACTAGCTACATAGAACGTAAAACAAAGCACCTGCTATGACATATTAAAGTTATGTTAATAGTCAAAATATTATTATATAGAAGTTAAATTCAACACCTAAGAAAGGGATATTGTAATTAAACAACGTAACACTGTGAAATTCAGAATATCAAATCTAAATTAAATAACAAAATGTATAATACGCAATTATTTTTGTTAGAGTTGAATCGTTGTAACAGAACTGAAAGTAGATGTAGTAGGTTTGGATTTCTTAGACAGTTGGTTTATCAAACTCTTGCTACCTTCTTTATCTCCATTTCTCTCTCCAAAAATCCCAACTTCCCCAGCTGATTTTGTGGACATTTATAAGGTAAGAATTAAGGCCTCATTATTCCTAAGATAAAGACTATCAAACACTTGTTAAAACAGAGTACCTATACAAATAGTTAACATGAAGCTGACTCTAACTTTACCAATTTTTGTAACAATTTCATTAGCTGTTGTAATTAGTGGTTGCAATTGCAAGATTGTGCAGTTCATCTTTGGAGACTCTCTTTCAGATGTTGGCAACAACAACTTCCTCTCCAAAAGCCTTGCTCGTGCGAATTTGCCATGGTATGGGATTGATTATGGGAATGGATTGCCTAATGGTAGATTTGGCAATGGCCGTACTGTTGCTGATATAATAGGTAATTAACATTAAGAATATTGTCACACTTGTATGTAGCTTGCCGATATTGAAATTTTACCAATTCTGCAGGTGATGAAATGGGGCTTCTCAGAGTTTTCTACCAAAGGGTTCTTGATCTCTTGAAAGAAGTGGAAGGTGGCTTGATTTGTGGGACAGCAAATGAATTGTCATCTGTCCACTTTCTACTGAACTTGATGTTTTGTTTGTAAGTAATTCTCCTGTCTAATATACTATGTGTTATATTATGTCTAGACGTTGAAGTTTAATTTGATGAATTGTGAGTACAGATACAGAGATTTTCCTTATACAAGCAAATAGAGTTGTTTCAAGGAACACAGGAGTTAATTAGAGAAAAAATTGGAAGCAAAGAAGCTGACAAATTTTTCCAACAAGCACGATACGTGGTAGCTCTAGGAAGCAATGATTTCATCAACAATTACTTAATGCCAGTTTATAGAGATTCATGGACGTATAATGATAAATCTTTCATCCAATACTTAATGGACACTCTCAGATCACAGCTTACAGTAAGTCACATATATATCCATTTCTCCATCCCAATTTCCTGAATAAATTAAGTGATTTTTAACCAATTCTTTTTTTTTTTTTTCAGTTGTTGCATAGTTTGGGGGCAAGGGAGTTGATGGTGTTTGGACTAGGGCCAATGGGTTGTATTCCACTTCAAAGGGTTTTAAGTACAGATGGTCAGTGTCAGGACAAGACTAACCAGCTGGCACTTGCCTTCAACAAAGCAACAAACGAACTTGTCGAGGAATTGGCAAACACACTTCCAAATGCTAGCTACAAGTTTGGAGATGCTTATGATGTTGTCAACGATGTCATTACTAATCCCGGCAATTACGGTACAAACTTATAACACTCATTAATCCTCTACTTGAAGCTAAGAATTGTTTCAAGAATTACATAAATGTTTAGACTTAACATACAAAATTTCTTACTACGATAATTTAAATTTTGGGTACTAACATATTGACAGTGTAAAAAATATTTATATTATGTCACTTATAAGGTAAGTGGAGAAAGTATTCACGATAAACACTAATCCGATATGAAAAAAAAAGTAATCCAATAGAGAGTTGAAAGCTCTACGAAAGGGACAAAGATTTTGATTGGCTAGTCCCTTGCGTTTTCTTTTATTTCGAAGGGATCAACATGTTAATTTGAAGGGACCAATTTCTAGATTCTGAATTTAATTTAAAGCAATTCGTGCTAGTATGAGGGATCGTGCTTGTTATAATTAAGAATTGTGGCACCTGTTGATGAGCTAAGGAATCGACTTGCAAGGAAAATCTTGATTGAAAATTCATGTAAAATTGATAATTAACAGGCTAATAGAAAGTTAAATTATAGTAATTGAGTAAGAATATCTTTAAATTATCGATGTAGATAACTTAAATTCAACGAAACGAAAATATTGCAGGTTTTAGTAACTCGGATTCGCCATGCTGTTCTTTTGGAAGAATTAGACCAGCATTGACGTGTATTCCAGCATCGACATTATGCAGCGATAGAAGCAAATATGTGTTTTGGGATGAATATCACCCTTCTGATAAAGCTAACCAGTTAATTGCTAAAGAGCTTATAAAAAAACTTGGATTTTTGAAGCCTAACCAGACAGATACGGCTTCTCCCCCTACAACAGCTTTGGGCCCTTCATCTGATGACGGACAATAGATTTTCTTTGCCATAACACATATACGTATCTTTTAGCTTGGTCTCAGCTGATATTTATATCCTCCTGATTTTGACGTGCACAAGTTGACATTTAAGCAATCATAAAGTTGATAAATCACGTGAGATTTGTCATTAGTACACTATGTCTACTCGTTAAACTTCAATTATGATATTTTAAGTATCAACTTGTAAAACAGTATTTTATGATTTTTTTTGTTCTTTTCACTTCCCATCTAGATTTTCTTGTTGTATATTACCAGTGATTCGTTACTGTATTATACTGACAAAATAGAAATATTATTGTCAACATATACTGATCTGTTTCTTTTTATGTACATTAAACAATGAACGAATTAAATAGAGTCAACCAGCATCCAATCCCGAATATTCTTGTCGTTTATGCTAAGAGAAAACGTAACCTTTTAAATATATTTTATGGCCATATTTAAATTACGTTTTATGCTTATGCCACGCGTATAACTAATTATTAATGTCCAATCCCATTATATATTAATTGGGAGATTAACTAATATACATCGTTGGTGTAATACTTTTTTTACACAATCACGTATTTTAAATAACTTTTAAATTATACTTACTTTTTATATTTTTTAATTAAGAAAAATAATGATATAAGGTAATAAGAACACATTATTTATGAGAATTTATTTTAGGAATATGACTTTATTTAATAAAAAATTTATGCACTCCGTTATTTTTTTCCTTGTTTTATTACTTTCAGTTCTAAAATTTTAACACCATTGAAGCAAAAACTATTCTAGAATTGCAACTATTCCTAGGCACTTTAAATATTTTAAAGAATTTTTATATGCTAATTAATTTCAATTAAGATTAAAGGATATTTTGATACATTCAACATAATTTTAATTTAAGATCATAAGATTAAAAAAAATCTTAAATTACGTGTCAAATCAAATCAAGTCATTTTTTTTAGATGGAAGAAGTATATTTGGATCTTTTTTATATGTATTTAACTTTTCAAACTTGTACAGAAAATTTCTATTCGAAAATGATCCGAGTAAACACTACACAAAAAAGTTCAAATATAATTATGCTTCTGTTGGTACTAAACTACAAAGTTATTTTATGAAAACAAAAAGTAAGGACTTTGCTTTGAAGGATTTGAAGTAAAACTCAAGAATAAAAAGAGAAAATCTTTAGCCTGGCAAAATTGGTATCATATATGTTGCAATTTTGAATTGAATTAAATGGATAGAATACTTTGATGAAGTTAGAAGAATGTAGATAGAAAGTCATAGATGAGGAGAGATAAAGTTTATCAAAATATCCTTTAATCTTATAATTTTAAACATGTTATGTGAAAAATTAAAATTAATTAGCATATAGAAATTCTTTAATTGTAGTTCAAAAATAGTTTTTGCTTCAATGGTGTTAAAATTTTAGAACTGAAAGTAATTAAAAAAAAAGATAACGGAGTGCATAGAACTTTTATTAACCAAAGTCATATTCCTAAAATAAATTCTCATAAATAAAGTGTTCTTGTTACCTTATATCACTATTTTTTAATTAAAAAATATAAAAAGTAATTATAATTTAAACATTACTTAAAATACCTGATTGAATAAAAAAATGTTACACCGATGATGTATATTAGTTATTCTCTAATAGAATATTAAAGTTTCTAAAATCATGATATATATGCTTCCAGCTAGCCTCAAAAATATTATATAATATGATCTTTTACCGAATTTTCGTGGGACCATGCGATGAAGGTGAATGGTTACCACCTCAAAATCCACGATCTCCATCTAGCATGTAATGTTGTTTTTCCTAATTGCTCAAAGATATTAAAAAGGTGCATGACATTAGTTTACTTAATAGCCATATTTTTACGTCATTAAAATCGTTGGTTGTCTGGCACCATTTTTTGAGACGGGTAAGTGTTGAAAGAAATGTCTTCCGTTGGACTGGAACGAGATTTCAAAACTTCTTGTATGTAATTTATTTCTTTTAGAGCTAATTTTAAGGTGTGAGTTAAGCTAAAAAATTATATTATATATTACGATAATACATGATTATTAACTAATGGCACCTGTATATAAAATTTAACTAAGTAATAACTATGCCAAACAAAGTTCATATAATTAATATTAACCATAACATAAACTAGTACGCTATATATAGAAAACATAATACTAGCTAATAAGTACTCCTCAAACCAATTCAGCTACTACTAGCTAGCTAGATCTCTCAGAGATTATCCAATATCAACACAATTAACTCTCTCTTAATTAGCTATTCAAAATATGAGACAATTATGATTAAAACAGTACTTAACACAGTTAATCATCTTAAACATATAAGGATTATCTAGCATTCAGCACAGCCTCTCCCTAACTGGGGCCTTGGAGTGTGGCGATTATTTGCCCCAGAACCTGGATAATCGTTTATGTTTTCTTCAACCTCCAGTATTCTTCTTGCTGATGTTTCTGCTCCCATATTTTCCTAAAATTTCAATTTTAAAAATTACTATCAAACTAATTAGGAGGAAAAATATAATTAAAGATGGAGGAGTACTACGTACCATATTTTCTGGCAGTACATTATGTTCTTGAGATATGTCCAGTACCAAATTTCGGCTTCCTGTCAATATAAATCATTATTTATGATAATCATCCATCGATAATAGAACGAAAAATAAACTTATTTAACTAAGACAGCTCTGCTCATGAAATATAAACTTACTTGTGACTGGGACGCCATTAATCAAGCAGGTAATAGCATGAGAAAAGCAAAGAAAAGTAAGAAATAAACGAAAGAAAGAGCCAGCCATTGTTATTGTAGATTGCCAACTATACTCTTGCTATGTTTCTAATAATTCCTAGGCTTTAATATGCTGCAATAGAAATGTCTAGTGCTCCATTTATACATGCGTATTATGGACATATGGACCACTAATACATTATTATGGCAAAAAAAGGCAGTATTTCCGTGGGTTCTTTTTGTTGCCGTCGGAATGTCAAAATAAGCTCAAATATAAGTAACCTGTCCAATTTTATGAATTAGACTCAAGATAGTCTGAATTGAATTCAATCTCAACTCATTCAAGCTTTAATCAATTTAAAATTATTTTCAATTGGTCTCAATTTAATTTCCAATTTCAGCTCATTTTAAGGCTCTTTATTTGCATTAGTCTCATATTAAGGGTATGAATTACTATCTGTTTTCTCTATTTATAACTTTTTATTTTATTTTCTTGATTTAAATTCAAATTGTGGTTATAAAAGGTAAACAATACTATGTTATTTTATTGAGATTAAGCGGGTCAAATTAGCATTACCCAACCAAAGTTTAGCCTATTCGAGTCCAACGCAATTGAGCCCAAAATAAATTTGGGGAGATCATAACCTAACCCATTTTAATATCCCTAATTTCAATCTAATCTGTCCATTTGACACCTCTAATTGTATTAATCAACTCATGAGCGAATTTACTTTTATTTTATGATGCAAGAGAATCTACAGTCTGTCTATAAATTTGGCATTTTGCGTACATATTTTTTAAAATTGATCTAACATATTTGCTGATAAACATGCTCTAAAAGTAATTGATTCACGCTTTATATACTTTTTTTTTCTCCTTTTTTAAGTAATGCGCTCATGCAATAGAAATTCTACATCCGCATTTATCAACTTATAACAGAAAGTCAAAAAGTATATATCAAAAAATGAATTATTTCATGGAAGACATGCAACATTACTCAATAATTAGTTAAATAGTAGACATAACGCGGTAGGAATCTTCGTCCAATCTTCCTCCCAATTTCTTATTTTCATGTGAACCGTTGATATGAAACCTAAAAGCCAAAAATTGAGGGCACTTGACTTTTTGGGGTTTGGGTGGAAAGTATAATGAGGAAAAATTTATATAATTAAAGTCAGAATAGGGAACAAGCTGATATATGTGAGCTAGCACAATGTGCAAGTGGAGGGTGACAAAATAATGATGTACCTCAATAAGGAATCTTGTTGCTACAATATTTTTTTGTGAGGTCTTAGTGGAACATTTACGAGTTTCAGTACTGGAGTCAGATTATTCATCGAAAAGTTTTAAAATGTGAAAAAGTAAATATACGAAGAAGTCTAAAGAAGTTTAATATCTAATTACTATAATGTACATAAAAAATAATTTTAATCATATATAAATAATATAATTTTCTATCGAAAAAGATTCAGATGAATCCCATGGACCTTAAGTTGTGAACTGGTACTCTACAAGTATCAAAGTATTGAATAAGGCCCTTTTGATATACAAAATCGAAAGGAAAGATTCACAAAATCGGCAAAAATATAAACAATTTTTGGTTCTGTGTATAGTTTTTGTATAAATATTTGGGACTTCCACTAGAGCCCATGCAACATGCATGATCATTATCTAATAGGAAGAACTTTCCAGGCTTTCATTAATTTACTTATCATATTCCTTGCTAATAAAGGAGTTACTCTCTGTTCTTTTTTAAGCGTTTTTAAAAAGTCAATTTAATTAGCTAATTAAATTATATTAATTTTATATTTTAAATAAAAATTTTGATATTTAAAATTATATGAAAAGTACTATAAATTTAAATTTTTTTCTATATCAATATGAAGAAAAATATATTTTATAGTTCACATTATTTGTTATAACGTCACTAGACAGATGTCAGGCTTATGTAGAGAACAAATACATGGTACTTTGAGTTGTTATATTTCTGGTAAGAATCCACTATTCCTGTTAATGCTTTATCACCAAATTATTTTCACCCAACTACCTCAGTTACCATCATTATATTTTCTGGGACGTGCTTGGTATGAATGAAAATGACCTTCATGGAAAATGTTTTTTTTTGGAAATAAATTGGTTATTAAGTTAGCTTTTTATATTTGATTAGTGAATGAAAAATACTATATATTGTTTAATTAGTGAATGATAATATTTTTTATTTTTCACTAGAGAATAGAAAATATTTTGAAGAAAAATAGTGATCCTAATAATTGATTTGAGATCCGTCTCTAACACCTGAAGTGGGATCCAACTCGGCTTCCGACCCAAGATTCGATTTTATTTATATATTTATATATTTGGGAGAGGGAGGGGGGGGGGAGAGGGGGAGTCGAGGGTAGGGGTGGATTAAACCTTCTTTTTTATGGGATGGGGGGTTTCGGGGCTGAGGGGTTCTGGGACTTGGTAGGGGGTGCGGCAAAAAAATGACGAAAACAAGTTGATTTAGAAATCATTTTAATTTTTTGGAGGGAGAGGGATCGTGGTAGAGTTGCAATAAGAAATAAACATTGTAATTTGAGGTTGAAGGAGAGTTTTGAAAAATTATTTTCCTAAGTTTTTGGAAGGGGATTATTTTTCTTAAATTTGAAAAAAATAAGTTAATTTGAAAAATATTTTATAAAATATTTAAATCAATTAAATATAAAAAATTCAAAAAAAGCATTTTCTTCCGTACCAAATTATTCGTTCATGCCACATAATTAAAGACTGGACTTCTAAGAATTAAACAAAACAATCATATTTTATCGGAGGTCTTTGCTTGGTTCTTATTCTAATTTTATTTATGCCTTTACGTCTTTTCATATAGTTGAGGGGCCCAAATCCTCTCTAAATTTTGAATTTTTTGAGTTTGAATTCAAAATTCTAATTGATCCATGCAGGTCGAGTTTTGAGTTTTAGGCACATTTAGTCTGCCTGATTTATTGATCTTTTTAGCCATGTCATTAAATGATGTTGTAAATATTAATTTTTCGACTGAGATGATTTTGTGTGTAAAACAACAATAAAGATGTGACTTCTCTTAAACATAAGACTACAAAAGTAAACTTTATTGTGACAAGATAATAGACCAAGTGTTTTACTTTTTTATGAATGAATTATTAACTATTTGTATTTCTAGATTGTGGATGATCAGTGGATAAATACATGGACAATAGTGTGTATAGTTGCTAACATGCGTCGTGTTTAAAGCAACTTCAAACGTGGGCCAAATCAATTTTGGGCTATCATGGACTTTGACTCCTAACTATGGAGCTATTTCAATTGTTGGAGCACAACCCAAACTTAGCTCAAACCAATTATGTAATTAGACAAACATATGATATGTATTTACATTATACCATTATAGTATGAAAAATTTATCATTTATAGTTACACTTTAGCTTTATTGCTATTTTCTCTCTCCTCTCTCCCTCTACAATCTCTTGCCAAATATACAAATACAAATGTATATTAGTTGCATATATACAATTATTTGACAGATATACATATTCAATTCGGCAGATATATGTATACAATTTGCCTCTCTCTACTCTCTGTCCTCTCTCGCTCACTTCTCTTATTCCTCTCCTAATCTCGCTTTGCAGATATACAAATACATATGTATATCAGTTACACATATACAATTATTTGATAGATATACACATACAATTTGACAGATATATATATACAATTCATCTCTCTCCATTCTCTACCCTCTCTCGCTCGCCTCTCTCCTATAATATACAACTGTGCGTCATACTTTTAGCAAACTATAACTATTTTTTTGTTTTATTATGTTTCAAATGTTTGCTCGTTTTTTGAAAAATCCTCTTAAATATATGCCCTATCTATTAATTAATCTAATCTATACTTTGAGATAATTACCTATATTTGCACTATTTAATAACTTCATACAAAATCTAGAGTGAAATACATTATACTTCACTTCTTAAAATTAGGCTAAAACAGAGAATTAATCAACCCTCTCAATCAACTTGACATTTGTGATAATTGACTGAATTAATGAATAAAATATGTGAATTCATTTAATTTAGCATAAATGAATAAATTGTCACAATAAAAGCATTTATCGTCTGCTTAATCAATTGACAGTCAAGTTGGATTTTTTTTTTTCAAAGAAGTTGTTACAAATACGATGACATGTGTGCATTAAAAGTGGCATTCTTCTAATTGATTTGTACTTGTCTCACTTCTTTGGAAGTACTATACTTCTAAAATAAATATATTAGTGTGAAGTTTAATTAGTATTCACTGAGATGATCTATTTTATACTCATAGATAATTTCAAAAGCAATTATAAATAACTTGTACACTAATGAACATGGTAATTTTATGGGTCAAGTCGGGCTGGTCCATTATTTTGATGGGCCAAAAAAGATCAATCTAATTCATAACTATTGGGCTATGGAATGCGTCGAACCAGCTACTTTTTAAAAAATATATATATATTAATAATAAATTTTAATTTTAAAATATTAACATAAGCATCGACAAGATATTACATAGTGTTTACTAATTGTTGCCTTAGTCTCAAGTTCATAAATAAACTAATATTAATAATACTTGTTTATTGTTGTATCTATCACAATAACTGTGATAAACCTTAATTTGGAAGAAGATGAAAAAGTAATTTGTTTTGGATTTGAGTTGAAATTATTGATATATCTATCACATTATTGATATATCTGACACATTATTGATGTATCTTATATATTATTGAGTTGAGATTATATGTATCCAATTTTATCAGTGTATTTGATTAAGTTTATATGTATTTAAATATGAATACACATGTATTAGGGATTTATGCATATTTCTGCCACATTATTGAGTTTAAAATATATGTATCTAGTTTTTTATTAGTGTATCTGATTAATTGTATATGTTTCTAATAATATGCGCATAGCATAGGTATCTAGACAATAGTTCATGAATCTGAGTTAAGTCTAAACTTTGTTGTATCACCTCCACCCCACCTCCCAATAGAAAAAGAGAGAAGGGTTTTAAATTTTTCTTAAAAATCGTAATATATCATATCCTTTAAAGTTGTTACAAGCGTGATTTTCTCTTTGATTAGTGGCTCTCAGTTATATTCTTTAATTAGAGACACTCTTTAATTAATGACTTTTAATTATATTTCTTAATTAGACAATTAATTAGTATGTGTATCTCGAATATATGTATCTAAAAGAGGCAAATATGTGTATATGAGATCCAACATATGGCAAATTTAAGTAATTAGCTCCTAAAGTATTGAAATTTGTACAAATTACCTTTTATCTTTATCCATTACGACTCACTCAAATTTAACATAACCCACCCGATTGTCATTCATATCGGGGGTTTTCAGAATTAATGAAGTAAACACAATAACAACAACAACAACATACCCAGTGAAATACCACAAGTGGAGTCTGGGGAGGGTAGATGTACGCAGACCTTACCACTACCTAAGTAGAGAGGCTGTTTCCGAGGAACCCTCATCTCAAAATCCATGCGTAGAACGGACTAGATATGCTCAAAAGTAAGGAAAACACATGACAGTACAAAAAGTATATTATACTTTAAAATATTGGTGCGAAGGAGCTGTTGATGCACTAAAGTTAAAGATAATTAATTAGTGCAAAAAATTATATTAGATGATTAGGAGCACAAAAGTTGAATATACTATAATTTTACAAGTTCAAATGTTTTTGTGAGAAGTGCTAATGTGGCAATTTTTCAGCACAACACAAATGTATCAGTATATTGAAATATTACCCAAAAAAGGGGGGCAAAAAGGTCCCCTCAATTTCATGTTTATGTATTTGGGATTTCTCTCCTCAAAAAGTTGGAATAAATGCATCAAAATATTTGTTAATTTTTACTTGTCGAGGCACAAACAACACAAATTTGCCTAACCATTTACAATGAATTTTGTAAGTTATTGCTTCTTGCAAATAAAAAGGTACAGTTTAACACGGATTAGCGGAGTGTTAAATTGACTTGTTTAAGTAACTTTAAATTAAAAGTCAAATGAGAATCCTTCTACTTTTGACTTTTGATTTTTTTTTTAAAAAAAATATTTTTTTAACTCTTATATCATCCAAATACTTTCAAAAATTAAAATATGCTTAAAAATTAAATATTAAAAAAATAAATTAATCCAAACACCAATTAAAGATAATTGATAAAATGATAGAAAAAGATGACTAGTGACTACTTCCTAATTTTTCTACTATTTGAACCAACATGTCTAATCACGATTTGTCCTTTTAAGTAATGAACAATTTATTAACCCCAAGTGTATGGGTCCCACATGACCGTCCTTTTATTTTTTTATTAAATGAAAAGTGAATAATTTAAGTAAAAGGTCCCTATTTGAGAAGACTTATTACTACAATAAATCATCATTATTATCAACCATTCCCCACGAGATTTTTAAATTCCATACTCTTGGGGTCTAATAATCCTAACTTCGTCCAGTTTTATTTATTTATTTATGTATATTAAAATGAATATCTTATTTTTCATATATTTAATAAATAAATAATTATTAAATATTATTTATTTTTAAATCAATAAAAATATTATAAAATTATTAGAGTATTATATTTTACGAAATGCGTCAAGTTAGACTTTTTGACTAAATAAAGATGAAAAAAAGAATTGTAAAAGTCTGTTATTTTTTTAATGACAAATCAGCAAGGCTTTACACCGAAAGAGAAAAAGATATGGTAGCCACTTTAATATCTTTACGCGTGGAAATTGTCTTTTTACGTGTGGGGTTATTTTTTTTAAAAAAAAAAAAACAAAGCCAACATATAGGACAGATGTTGGTGTCTCGAATGTTCGACTCCTATTAGATAAGCATATATGAAAATGTATATTAGTTAAACTCAGATTTTTAGTTTACAGGATGATTAACAAGTGTCACGTGTGACGTGCCACTTGGCTATTGCTTAATAAAATGGATTAAGAGACCAATGTGTTTAAACAACCTTTTCTTTATGTCCAAACATGAGCAAACTTGCTTAAGAAATGCTGGACTTTTGGTTTCCTAATTTGGAGATGTCCGGCTGTCGTTTGGTTGCTAGATTTTGAAATTAAATTCCTTCAAGTATAAATCTTAATTGGTAGATGAGTAAAATATAAAATTTAGTAGTAAGCTTTATGTATATTTTATTCTCTTCAGATTTTATTTGTGAAATTTCACATGATATTTTGTTGTTTTTCATGCTCCTATTCGTTTTGATAGAATTACCAATGGAAAAAAAAAACTTATTAGTTAGTTTAATTTTTTTTTGTTTACCTATCCAGTAAAAATTAGTAATTTTTTTACATGTCAGGTTATTTTATTCTGCTAGGCTTATTGTTTGCGTTTTGCATGTGATTAAAGTGTGTATTCCATTTGATAACAAAAACTAACAATAAAATACTTCATTTTATAACAAACATTACAGACAAATATTAAATTTAATTATGAACTTATAAAAGGATAAATAATTCACTACAAAAGTAATTTTGATAAATTTTTATTTATTTATAAAGGTCTTATATATAGAGATTCTATCACTAATTAGAACCATGGTAAATTAGAATTCTCCTTAGCGGTTGTAGGGTATTTTTTCTTGATTCAAATAAGGAAGAAGTAGAAGTCTATCAAATAAGGAAGATTTAGGAGTTTTTCCATGTTTAAAAGTCATTATTTAACACTTCGTTCCTTATACTTAAAAATTAATATTATAAATATAATTAAATAATAATTTAAAGAATATAGGAAAAGACAATTTTATGTAAAGTAGAATATTTTAACGAAGGGGCAATTTTATCTAAAGCAGAATCTTTTAACGAATGACAAAAAGTTCAAACAACATTTCTAGGAATCTTCACACTTTTAATATAGCATAGATATAGATTTAAATATTTTGAACAATTAACGCCTATAGCAAGTTGTTTATATGGTGATGTTTGATTGATAATAAAAATTACTTTTAATTATATTAAATTCTATTTTTGTTTTAATTTTTAATAATCAGAATTCATTCAAGTTAAATAAATTTTAAAATATATTTAATAATCTAATACTAAATCATTCAAATTTATACCTTTAGAGTTCATGTTATTTAAATACAAGTTGTGATGAGATAAGTTATAATGAAATTAGTTACGATGAAATTATTTATTGAGTGTTTGATTTGTTGCATTAAAAAAATATGCACTATAAAAATTTTAAGATTAAATTATTTATTTACAAGCGAAAAGTGATATATAAAAAAGGTTAAAAGGATCTATTTATTATTTACCTACTTTATTCTGGAATTACTATACCATCATGAGAAGGAATAAATTATCACGATAATAATTATTAATCTCAAAATAAATTATTTTAAATTTACTGATCAAATAATAAATTAAGTAATAGTATAATTTAATCTCAAAAATATGTGATATTATCCTTCACGTTGTTGATCGACAACAAATGAGGCCTAATTCCCAGAGAAGTAGAGACTCCTCTTAACGGGCAAAATAGACTAAATAACTGTATTTGTCCACATTTTCTTCCGGTCTGTTACTTTTTTTTACTTTTTATGGACAAAACATTTTATCTATTTTTCATATTTCTGGTGAGTCTAGTCAGCTATCAGATATAACTGACAATAATTTAACCAAAGTTGTCTTTAGCTTCACCTATTTACAATAATTCAATCAGTACACTCTTCATTTTCTGATTGGTTGGTTTACGATAGAATAGTTTATACATGAGTCAGCATCAGCTACACAAATCTTCATTTGCAATCATCCAATCAGTTGATCAGAAAACCTTATCAGACGGATGATATTTTCCTGACCTTTTTGCCTTTTTGGTTAGGTGGCCACATGGACTATACAGTAGTAATTTATACTGTCTTCGTCTTCTTTTTATTTTAAAAAAATAATAAAAAATTGGAAACTTTGAGTCTGCAAGGTGGGACAGCAAGAAAAAGATTTTTAACTACCTGTCGTGCGGAAAAAAGAAAATTATAAAAAAAATAGAAGATATTTTTGATTGGCTAATCTTTCCTATTATTTTATTGTTCACTTTTGTCAATCAGATTTGCAAGTGATTACAACCACAAATTTGTATTTGCAACTTAGATCACAGCCGTCAAATTTATATAAGGTATCGATCATGAACTTCACGTAAGTTATAAATTACTATACAAACAACCCTAAAGATTATACATGGTCAGGGGCTTATATATAAAAATTAATATTTAATTTAATAAATATTTATACAAGACACCTCTTAAAACAAATAAAATATTTTCTAATTCTCGATTTGATTAATTAATTAAATC
>DF357882.1:2392-16700 GCA_000787875.1 Solanum virginianum | reverse complement strand
CGATTTGATTAATTAATTAAATCGATTTAAAGAGATGAGAGAAGACCTAATCATATATTTTATATAATCAAATTTTAATTCAATGAGCTCTTATAATATATTTTATTAAATCTTCAATAGGTATACATATACCATTGATTCATATTGAGATATAAAGTGCTAGAAGTACAAAACAATAATATTTCTAATTAAGTGGGTCAAGTCATATCTATCAACTACTATATTTGTTTATCACATTTATAAACCATAATATTTACAAAAATTTCAACACAAAAACCCACAAACTGTTATTTGTTTAGTCAACATTTTTTGTTTTAATAATAATTAATGATTTAATTCTTATTCTATGTTTGACTAAGTGATAAGGGGTCTAGCAGAATGAATCTTAATAAGATCATGTCCGTTGATTTATTTTTGGAAAAGAGAAGAAAAGGGAAAAAAGAACACTTTTTAAAAAAGGGCAGGCGAAGATATCTTTTTAATTATGGAAGAAAAGGAAACTGCAAATAATTATTCAAGCCAATCATAATTAGGCAAATCATTTTTTAAAGGGACTCTTTCCATAATTTAAAGGGAAACTAAAATAATATCAAGAAAAGGATATGCTCCACTGTTTGAGTGCCTTTCAACCGTCAAAATTTTCATCAAAGCTTGTACAATCCTCCACGTCACAGACAGTTAGGGGTCGTTTGATTAATTAGTTCGGAATAACTAATGCAATGACTCATTGAACATATTTAATGGGAATAATACATATAAATCAAAAATATTAAATTAAAATATATTTCTTCTATCATATTAATATGAAAAAAATTATAATTAATAATATTTTTAATATTTAAATAAAATTATTAATTTAATCTAATTTAACTTTAAAATTAATTAAATCGACTTTTGAAGAATACAATATGACAATTAAAGTTGAACATGGGAAGTACATATTAGTAATTTGAAAATTGATATATGCTAGAATAAAAATATAATTTTAGAAAGTATTATTAATTTGTTGTCTTATAACAACATGCTCAATATTAGTTTATATATAATATAATTTTATACTTGAATTTCTGCCTCGACTAACATGAGAACCAAATGACCCCCTAAAAACTCGAGCAAAATGATTTAGTTCAGGCGGGCGCACCCAATTTCTGTGCAACTCATGAGTCTATATGATTTATTTTTAACTATAAAATTTAGGAAAAAATTATCTAATTGTCATTTATTTATCATGTCTTTTTAAAAAAAATTATCTTTACAAAATTTTAAACATTTTAAAAAGTTATATTTTTCACCCAGATACACTAATTCAGTAATCCAGATATATTAATTCCAATTCTTAAATTATCTCTATGTTCAATGTATTATATTTTATATGTTAGCTGCTTATATTTAAAAATTTTAATTTTATATTCCGAGTTGAATTAATGTATTCAGATTACTGAATTAATATATTTGGATTGCCATATTTTTAAGAGATTTTCGTAAATTGAAAAATTGTAGAAAAAATAGTAATTAATGTAAGCCCACCTAAAATTTATTTATTTATTCTTTTTAAAAATTCATCTTTAAATTTTTGGTAAAAAAAATGTCTAATAGTAAGAATTTGTATAATAATTAGTTAATTAAAAAATAATTAATGATTGATTAAAATTTCAAAAAAAATCTACATATTATTTTTGCTTTTTGAAAGATAATTTCTAGTGGTACTTTAAATTACTTAACTTCATAAAGAAAATTATTCAAATACTTAAAATCTCAAAAAAAAAAGATTTTTTTTAAATAAGTAAATATTTTAAATTAAAGTTTTATAAATCTAAAATGCAGTGAAAGATACTTATACTAAATGAAGGGCCACAATAAATCTTGTGGCTGAGAAAATTAATAGAGGGGGGCCATGACGTGGCATCCATATTCCACTATCCTGTCGTTTAAATTAAGCGAGATCAAAATCATAATCCTCAATATTGCCAACAAGGCCTTAACTTATATTCCCTGCTTCTAATTCCCACCTCTACAAAAAAATAAAAAAAGAAAAAAGAAAAAGAAAATATCACTTCACTTTTCGTCCACCGGCGGCAAATTCACGGCGAGTAAACGAGAGTTCTGTAGCAAGAGACTAACCGTCTTCTCCGAAGCTTCCTTTTTTTGTGTGTGTGCTTTACTTTTTGTCTTTTTACCTCCGGTAAAATGAGGCAAGTGAAGGACCCAGAAATTAAGCTATTTGGAAAGAAAATTGCTCTGCCTGAGAGTGGAAAGATACTACCGGTGATAGTCCTGGGCGAGGATTCTGATGTCGGAAAATCTGTGAGTGCTACTGATGTTGTAGTTGCTGAAGAAAGTAGTACCGGGTCGGATCGTGATCCATGTCTAGTGGATAAGGAAGGAAACAGTTCACAGCAAGATGAATCAGATGATGGAAGTGAATACGAAAAGGAAGAGGCTGATAAGGTACTGATTTGAATTATTTATTGATGTAATTTTTAATAAATTGCTGTATTAGCTTTTTGACGTTATGGTACTTAATTTCTGGGTTTTTCAAATGGAAATCAAGTGTTAGATTTGATAATATGTTGTTAATTTGCAGAATTAGATTCATTGGGTTATAATTGAACATTATTTTGCCCCGTTTCAGTAATTCTCTGGAAGTTTCTAGCTAGTCCTGTGTAATTTATGCTCAATATCTTTTTCATTGATAACCCTTTTACTACATCGGGATGCGATCATACCAGCCCCTAACGCATGGGGTTCCGTCCGAACAACAAAGTTAACCATTTTTGGGGTGACCCTTAGGAAGTCGTCATATTGCATCTCTCCATTTTTCAGCTTGTGGGATTTTACTGAATATGTTATTGTTGTTGTTGACCCCTTTTACTAGATGTAGTTGTAACTAAAGCAATTGGAGAAAGAATCAGCTTCTCTGTCTTTTGTCCTCTTTCCAACTTAGTGAGACCTATAGGGAAGTCGAATTTATCAGTGTGAAGGACTTTGAGATTCTTTCCATTGTGCAGACTGAATATAGCTCACATCATTAACTGTTGTTTTCTTATGGGAATCTTACAGGCAACTCATTAAGTTTTGGTTTCAATTTTTTAGGATCAAATGACAAGAGAGCTCAGTGAAGCCAAACTACAGGAGAAAGACCAAAATCTAATGATGGAAGAATCAGAAAATCTGAAGTCTCCATCAGAAGACAAGCCTAAGGCTCATACTATTGATGATGACTCTCCCACAGTAAAAACTTCCAAGACTGAGGATGATCAGAATGATGCAACTAATTCCCAGCAGAAAACTCTAAAGAAGCCAGACAAAATTCTCCCCTGTCCTCGTTGCAATAGTATGGATACGAAATTCTGTTACTACAATAATTACAACATCAATCAACCTCGTCATTTCTGCAAGAGTTGCCAGAGATATTGGACAGCTGGGGGTACCATGAGGAATGTGCCTGTGGGAGCTGGTCGTCGCAAGAATAAGAACTCTGCATCGCATTGTCGTCACATCATGATCTCTGAGGCCCTTGAAGCTGCAAGAATTGATTCCCCGAATGGATTTCATCATCCAGCATTCAAACCCAATGGAACTGTCCTATCGTTTGGTCCTGACTCTCCACTCTGTGACTCTATGGCCTCTGTTTTAAATCTTGCTGATAATAAGACACCTAATGGGATCCGAAATGGTTTTTACAGACCAGAACACAAGAATCCGTCTGGCATAGGTGGAGAAAATGGGGATGACTGCTCTAGTGGATCTTCAGTCACCACTTCAAATTCAATGGGGGAAGGAGTTAAAAACTGCTCCCCTGAGGCAGTCATGCAAACTATAAATGGCTTCCCATCTCCAGTTCCTTGCCTCCCAGGAGTACCGTGGCCTGTTCCATTCGCTGCTGTTCCTTTCCCCGCCATTAGCCCTGCTGGATATCCTATGCCATTCTGCCCTCCGCCTTATTGGAATTACAATGTGCCTGGTCCGTGGAGTCTTCCTTGGTTGACTCCACCATCGCCAACAGCAAACCAAAAAGGACCAGGCTCTGGTCCTAATTCACCTTTAGGGAAGCATTCTAGGGATGGTGAATTGCTTAAGCCAACCAATCCTGAGTGTCAAAAGAATTCAGAGGGGTCTGTTTTAGTACCAAAAACACTGCGGATAGATGATCCTGATGAAGCTGCAAAGAGTTCTATATGGTCAACACTGGGAATCAAGTACGACTCTGTTAGCAGGGGAGGGCTCTTCAAGGCCTTGCAACCAAAAAGCAGTGAGAAGAAGGATCAACCTACCACTACATCCCCGGCATTGCAGGCTAACCCTGCAGCTTTCTCTAGGTCCCTCAGCTTCCAGGAGAGGGTCTAAAAGCGAGCAATTGACCAACTTACCTTCCGCCAGATGGATGTTGGTCTTCCAGCCCAATGGCTTATCAACTACGCTTAATTACAACACAATGTTCAAATCTTAAGATCCCTCAAGATCTCCAGCTGAAACTGGGGAAAGCTATTATTCAAATCAGTGTTTATCCTTCCCTTGTAACATATTTTTGCTTGGTCAGTGTGTTTTTTCCTTGTACATAAACTTTATACAGCTGACACTAGAAAGTGGAAGAGAGAAACGTTTAGATGTTTCCGTCAATGTTTTTGTCTGGAAGGCGGTATCTTTTTTCCATTTTTGCCGATGGTTTGAATAATAGTTGAGCCTTCTTTTCAGGTTTTATGTTCATATTATGAAATCTTGTTGATCGTTACACACGTGCCTTTTCTTCATTGTGTCTCAAACAAGACTTAAATATCAGGCTAAAATTTAACCAAAAAAAAAACTTATGCTCAAAAGCTGCAGAAATGTATTAAAACTATTCCAATTAAAAAATACAATTTAGCCGAGTCTTGGAGTGTAAGGGTGTTCACTTGTGCCTAGTCTTCTCTTTCATGCAGATGAAAGAGAACAGTTGATTTTCCTTTCATACAGTTGGAGTGTAAGGGTGTTCACTTGAAGTTCATTTTCCTTTCCTTCCTCTTCAATTTCCCAACCCCAAAAGACTAGTTGAGAGTAACAACAACATACTCAATGGAACCCGCAAGTGAGATTTGCAAAGGATAAAATGTACGCAGACATTATCGCTACTAGTTGGGAGTGGTCACCAATAATAATAGAGTCCATCCAACTCCACAACAACCAGTTAGCCTAATGAATCAGATCATCTATATCTGTTATCATTGTAGATACAACTTATCCATTTTTCTTCTTTTGTTCAAGATCATAAATCTTATAATTAAAGAGCACTTATCTATAAGCATCTTTTTGATAATCACAAACAATACTTAATATAAGAAACTTTTATTTTGAGATTATTATCATTATCCCACGTACCAAACGATCTAGTTACATGATAGTTAGACAAGGTTGAAAAGAAGAGTTCATCTGAACGAGTTGACAATCAAATCAAACTTTAGTATTGATGTAGACATAAGAAGGGGACACTTGGAAAATCAGTGTGCAGCTGGTGGACTCAAGGCAAATTGTTGAACATAAAAACAAAGTAGATATTTTTGAAGGGCTGAGCAAATCTAAGCCACATCTTATACTAGATATATTAGCAATTAGTTGGATATGGGACCCAAGTTCTCTTTAATGGCATAAATGCTTTTGGCATTTTCACTTAGCTTTTGCCTTTTTTCTTTCTTTCTTCCTTTTGCCTTTTGTTTTTCCCTTTTACACCCATTTTTATATATGACAATTTTTATCCCCATATATGCATGTGCTGTCTATTGGGACAACTAATAATTCAAAGTAGACTTCTTCCATTTTTAGCCATTCCTTTTATCAAAAAATCTCCAATTGGATATTAAAACTCCCATGGGAATGAAAGTAACTCCTAAGAAATGCATTTTTTTGGGTATTTGCATCATAAACTGATTTCTATTTACCTCCTAATATCCTTCCGATAGATAAAAATAGTACTCCCTTCTCTCATATTAATTATCAATTTTACTAAAAATTATTAGTCTCAAGATACTTGTCAATTTACATCAAGATAAAAGTTAGGTCTTTAAAAAAAAACATTTACTCTTAAAATTAAATGTTTTTGGAAGTAAGTCAATTGATTACATTGAAAAGAGATGAGGATAAATTAATAAAAATTTTATTTTTTCAAAAGACGTGTGAAATCTAAATATGACAATTAAATGAGACGGAGGGAATAGTTATAGTAATTACAAAATGATAAGTGGTGTACACTTACATTTGCATAAACAGACAGTATGAACTCTTCTATTATAACAAGTTACACATTTTATTTTTTAAATTACTAATTTGACTCATAATAAAACATTTTTTAAGCAATTTATAATAAGCAGAACTCTATAAGTACCCCTAACTTGATCACAATACTTTATTTGTCAAAACAAATTCTTTGAATATCAAGAAAACACAACTTCTTAGGAGAATAAGAAAACTAAGTTTCATAAGTGACAATTTCAAATATGCTTTCAACAGCAAACCAAAAAGGACCAGGCTCTGTATATATATATATATATATATATATATATATATATATATATAAATATATATGATGATAAAACTAAAGTATTCCTATAAAAGTTATTGAACCTAAATATGACTAAAACATAAATATAATTACTTGATATCACCTATATTTTTCATCACTTATTTAGCTTTTTAGATGGCAATGTTGTTAATCTAGAAGACAAAAATAGGTGGAGATTGAAAATAGAGTCCCATGATTGGCATACAACAAAAGATTAAATCCTAATCAATACTCTCTCCGTTTCAAAATACATAATATTTTTAATTTGGGCACAATTCTTAAAAAAAATACTCAATTCCTAAAAAAAAAAAGAATATTTTTACTGGCGTATCTCTAATTAAATATCCGAATGAAAAGAAATCAATCGACAATTTCCAATTCCCACAGTATTAAGATCTAATCATAATAAGTTTTGTTAAACTCATAGAAATTCTTCAAAAACATGAAGGAAACAAAAATGTAATGGACGAAAATTTTTCCTACAAATTGTGTTTCTCATATTTAATTTACTTGATCACAATACTTTATTTATCAAAACAAATTCTTTGAATATCAAGAAAACACAACTAAGAACAAGAAAACTAAGTTCCCGACAATTTCAAATATACTTTTATATATATATATATATATATATATATAATATGATGATAAAATTAAAGTATTCCTATAAAAGTTATTGAACCTAAATATGACTAAAACATAAATATAACTCCTTAATATCACCTATATTTTTCATCACTTATTTAGCTTTTTAGATGTAATTATGATCATTCCAAGTCAAAACCATATAGTTTTAGTTTCTCCCACAGTAATCACTTCAAACTTTATTAAGTCAATTTCAGATATAAGTGACTTTAGTGCATTTTGTGTCATATAAACAATAGTAGGACTTAGAAGAGCAATTAAAAAAACCCTCCAATTAGGCAAAGAGTCAACCCCAAGTGTATGTAGTGACCCACCATTAGCAATCGTGTTAGTATCGATCATCATCTTTAATTTACTACTTCCAATCAAACACTTCAGTGCTTCTTAGTGCATAAATGATTGATTTTCTAACTTTAATATTTATGTGCATCGAATATTTATATTAAAACAAATTTCGTTATAACTTATTTATTTATTTGAGCCATGCAAGTTAAACTTAAAATGATTGGGTGAAAATGTAATAGTACACAAACATACAAAATCAAATTTGAAGATTGAAAATTATGCAACTTATTGAAGAACTTAGGAGTAATAATTTTAAAACAAATATATTAGCTTTTCTTCTTTTAAAAAAGTGTGAGGTTGGATCGTGTTTTAGGACATGTTATTTTATCCATATAAATTTTTTAACGAGGTGATAATGATATTTAAAGGCATCTAGTGGATTGAATTTTATCATTTTATGTCAATTTGTTGACTTCTCTTGGCACAAAAAACTTCTTTAGTATTTTAAATTTAAGTTACTATGGGAAGTAATTAATTAAGAGGGTGAATATAGATTTTTTTTTCCCCTTTCTTTTTGTTTGGTCATTAGGGTGAATTTTTTTTTAAAAAAAATGACTGATGAGTAGTAGATATTATATGGAAAAAGGTAATATGGGAAGTGTTGCCTTTCACTTTCTTGCAAAAAAGTATAAAAAAAGATTCATCACTCGGATGTCCCAACTTTCAACGTTTAATTTATTTCAAAGTGGGGACAGAAGTGATAAAGACTAAAAAGATTAATTTAATGGAGTTAAGGTGGTTAAGTTAACCAAATGTTATCACTTATCACCACCAAACTAAAAGTTAAATGGCATTTGAACCCTAATTTTATATTTTTGGTGTTATCCTTTTGAGTCATATTTTAGGAAAATATAAAAGTTGTTTATGATAAACCCCGGTTCAAAATAAAAAAAAATAAAGTAGACAAAATTCAAGTACCCCTTAATCAATTTACTCATATGAATCTATTTAAATGTGAAAGAAATTCACAAATAATGACATCACGGAATATTTCACTTTGGAACGTTTCGAAAAAAGTAAGCGTAACCTAATTATGATTGAGAGAATTAACGAGTTATAATCACAGAAGTTTTATAAATAAATAATGATATATAAAACTTATAATTTAAATACATGACAAATATATAAAGTCTAATTATACTCTATATCTATATTTTGGGTAATTACATTTTGTAACTATAATTATAACAACATTTGTATAACTCACTATACAATTCATAGTTTTTGTATAACGTATGTATATTTCGCTCTACAATTCGTTTACAACATTTATATAACTCGGTATACAATTTGATTCGCGTACAACTTTTGTATAATTGCGCGCAATTTTTGTATAAATCGCACGAATTATACAAAATTCAAACTATAATTACAACTAGATATTTATCGCGCGTCATAATTAATTCAAATTATAACTATATTAGCTAATTAACTAATATATATTTACTTATCTACGTACTTTTTCCTTTTAATAGAATTTGTCATGTTTACTTTGCACTCATAAAAAGTGACAAACAGATAATTTTTTCTTTAGCCCACTTGACAAGTGTCACTGATATAATTAATAGAGTTTATTATCAGTTGGTGGTTGGAAAAAATAATATATCAAATCTATACCTTACCAAGCTTAATTACACAGTCACTGAATGATAGTGGTATCCTTTTTCCCCTTGGCCAGACCAACAAGAAATTCTATAACTCATAGTTCTCTTACATTATATAATTAATATTATTTTTAGGGAATAAAAGCTTTTTAGTTGTGATCAATATTTTCTAAAATTTGCAATTCTAGAAAGTTATGATTTATGATATTTCATGTGTAATACCTAAAATAATTCAATTTTAATTAAAATGTTTATATACTTTACGTCCTAATTTACACAAAATAAAATTAATCCATCGCTATGAAGAGCCAACTTTCTAAAAGTGTCCAACATGAGTTGTGGTGTACTAGTGAAAATGCTCCATCCTTAATCAGGATTTTTTATCAATATGAAAAAAATTGTGTTGGAAGCATCATCCCAAATAGAACCTGCATTATGCGACTTAAATTTAGTCGAATCAGGAAATCCAAGAAGAAAAAAGGAATAAAGAAACTTTCCAAAAGTGAAGCCCAACATGAAGCTTGGATATTGCCAAGAGGCCCAAGAATCAACACCTAAAGGCCAACAATATAAAAAGGCTTCAGAGCCTAATTGGTCCAGTCAGGTTTGAATTTGATAGGCTGATAGGACCTTCACAACCTTAGTAGATATGGCCTCCTTCACTAAATAATGGCCTATGGCCCATTATAACTCAAACTAAAATTCTCTGTGTAAAAAATAATTTAGGCAAGTATTCTTAAAAAAAAAATTAATAATTTTGACGATATTTTTTTAATTATCATTTATAGCAATATTATGATAATTTATACTTGTATTAAAAATGAATATCTTGTGCTTGTTTGATAAGAAATTGGCAATATGTATTAAAGTGTGTGATGAATGTATTATCTATTAATAAAAGATGTATTATATATATTTTATAAATAATTCCTGTAATATGTATTATAAGTGTTGAGTGAAAAAAATATATTATTATAGATGGTAAATATTTTTTTTATATAGTTATCTTCGTAAGTTTCCCTTCATTGTGCAAATATGCTAGTCTTCTAATTTTATAAACTAAATATTAGTCTTGCATACCTTACGAGTATAGAAATCAACTTGAGTGAGAATTATTAAAGATATGTTAAATATATAAAATATCATTTAATTATGTTATTCTAAACATGTTAGGTAAAAATTTAGAATTAAAAAGTTGCTAAAAACGAAAAGAGACACTCTTTCTCAAACGGATTAAAAAGAAAAGTAAGACAAATAAATTGAAACGAAGAGAGTATCAAATGTAAAACAAGTAAATTAAAACGGAGAGAATATCAAATGTTTGAGGTCAAGTGACGAATTTAGAGAGTTTGTTACGATTTATGTAAATTCAGTAGTTTTATAAATTCAAAAACAATTAAATAATTGATTATGAATTGTCTTATTATTATATTATTAACTTGAAGTTATCGTAGAAATTTTTAAATATCAAATTGTGAATTCGTCTCAAAAACGTCAACAAAAGTATCCTGAGTTCCCTTGACTGCAAACTAAGTACTTAGATTGAAAATTTACCTTGCAGTCTGGGATACGCAACATAATTACATATCATTTCCAGAAAAACTTGGATACCAACGTTTAAATGGGGCTTCGGAAATGGGAATGGGTCTTATTCTAAATTCCAAAGATTAATTCTGGAACTTCTTTCGTTGATTGATATTGCATTAATTCGTTCTATTTATATTACTTACTTAGGATTAATCGTTAAACAACTCTCTATATATTTATAAATAAAAATTTTTAAGAACTTTCTATGTAAATCTATGATATTTTAGGATCTACCATGAGAAATCTCCAGACTTCTCTATAATATTCCACTAAAGGTTAGTCTTCAAAAAAAATTTACAAATTCCAAATTCATATAGTGTTGTTGACCAGTTAAGGGAATCAACGTGGTCTAATTATTTGATTCACAAAAGAAGTATTAATGAGTGTGTGTGTGTCCAGCACGCTCACGATTTTCACGAGAGATCAGAATTTCCTTACCATTAATTAACTTTCTGCAAAATTTCATAAAATTTGGAAACAAATAGTACTTTTGTTAGTTGGTGTACTTTGTCAAGGGAAGGATTATTTTTCTCGTTTGATTAATACTTTTTCGTTCATTTTTATTCGTCCATAATGAACTTTAAGTACTTTTTAAGAAATAACGAATAAAAGATATTAGTATTAATATATGTATAATTTTTAATGAACTTGAAAAATATTTTTAAAAGAATAATTAATGCTAAAGGTAAAACATGAAAAGAAATTATTTTTTTATATGCTAAAATGGACAAATAAACATAAAAATTTTATTTTTAAAATAGTGAACAAGTAAAAATAAATAATTTCTTAAATTATTTTTTGGAGTAATGTTATTGAGTTTGTAATCCGTAAGATATTACTCCTGCCAATTCAAAATTATTGATATTTTGGGCTCTAAACGTTGGTCCAAAATAATTGATGTTTAACAAAATCAAGAAGATATTTATTTATTTAAAACTGTGGACTGCCCTTAACACATTCCTAATCCCTCTAATTATTTCTACCTAAAAGAAAAGAAAATCATACTCTTGTTCTTTCATTTTAGTTGTCATGAAATATTTTTTAAAAGTTAATTTAATTAGTTTTTAAAGTTAAATTTAATTAAATTAATATTTTAAAATAAAAATTTAAATAGGAAAAAATTATAAAAAAATTATTATTGATTGAAACTCTTTTTTCTAGGAATAAGTGAAAAATTTTAATTTGCGGATGTCTTCAGCTGAAAACATCAAGTATTTTGTACTGACATATCTTTATTACGTCACAGAGCTATTAATTACCTTCAGAATGATCAAACCTAGTTATTTTATTTTCTGTGGAAATTAAGAAAAAGTAATACTACCAACTTTAGATTAGAATAATATCCACAATGTATTATGTAATTCAAGTCCGTCGACCATTTTCTGTACAACCTAAGACGTTTACACACACTTTTGATTATTCTCTTATGCGTGTTGGACATCTTTGATAAAAAGAGAGAATTTTTTGATACATCTGAATTCCTTATTTGGTTGTCATTTGTGGAATAATTTTGATTAGAATTAATAATTAGTATTATGATAAGTTATTTTTATCTTTGTATGGAATAATTTCTGATGGATGGAAGGATAATTCCGAGATAACTGATTTAGGAATAAAATAATAAGAGCTTAAAAGAGAAAATTTCATAAATGACAAACATATAAAACCCAATCATAGCAATAGTTCGGATAAGTATATTTTGTAACTATGATTACAATAATGTTTATATAATTCACGCAGTAGTATATATATTTGTATAATTCGTTGTACAATACATAATTTTTGTATTGCATTTGTAGATTTTCCATACAATTCGTCCATAATGTTTGTAAAATTCGCTATACACTTCACAGTGTTTGTATATTTTACTTGCAATTTGATTTGTGCATAGATTCTGTATAATCACGTGAATTACACAAAACTAAAACTTATATTTGCTGCGAGGTATAATTAATTCAAACTATAATTGTGTTAGTTAATTAACTAGTATATGTTTGCCTATTCACGTAATTTTTTCAAATATGGAGTGTGCTCTCAAAATCCGTTTAACACTATGACCGATATTCTTATAAACAAACTATGTACTTTTAACAGTCATACAATTCATATTATTTTTAATACTACTATAATTACTAACAAATAATGTTAGATAACTAATTTTAACAAAATTAATTTCTAATGACACCATACTTTGCTGATGCAACACGGATTCAATTATTAAGACTGAAATTACCAGGAAATCTCATGACCGACTTCCAATAAAAAAGGAACCACTAATGAAGACTTTGTTTTTTATGTAATGTAAATAAACCAGACTTTCTTTTCACCATTTTTTCCTCTGCATTTTCCACAAAGACTAGACTTGTTTACACTGTCTCTATAATAGACGCACAAAATTCGTGTCAGCAACCATTCCATGATTTAATATTATTTCCAGACAAAGAATTAATAGCTTCAAAGAAAACACACCATTTTGCAAAATGGATAACATTTTTTCAGTGTCAGCAATTAGTCCTTCATTACTGGGCCAGAAAATAGCTGATGACCTCAATCAGTTTTTTTGTAATATTTTGAGGTGTATCATTCTCACCATCCTAACTGCATTTCAAGATTTATGTTCTTGTTTTTCTCTTTCTCTCCGAGCAATACATTTATTATTCATCGCTGTCCGAAAGGTGTTGACTCGTGGTAAGCATGATGATAATAATCTTCCCGATGCTAAAAATTGTGGACATGATCATGAAAATAGCGATAACGAGGAATTAATGAAGGAAGATAGTATTGAGGATGTAATTATGGATAAGCTAATGAGTTTCGTCGATTCAAATGGGAATGAGAAAACAGAGTTAGCAGAGGTTTTGAGTTTATTTGAGGAAGTAGAACCTAGTTTTGAAGAAATTAAGGAAGCATTTGATGTGTTTGATGAAAATGGAGATGGATATATTGATGCAAGTGAGTTGATGAAACTTATTTTGAGAATGGGTTTCTCCGAATTTTCGATGAAGGATTGCAAGAAGATGATTATGGCGTTTGATGAAAACAGAGATGGAAGAATTGAATTTTGTGAATTTTTGAAGCTCATGGAACAGAGCTTTCGGGATCCTCAATTTTGACCTTTTTTTTTTCCTTGCTTATTGCGCAATTACTTACTACTACTATAATAAAGTATTCCAAAAATAAACTCTTTATTTTTACCAAATAATGATAAACATAAGTATGTGTCTCTTGTTAATATTATTACTAGTTCTTAGAAGCCTTTGTAAACTGTAAAGTAGCAACTATGAATAAATAACTTTCTTGGTGAATTTTTGAAACTAAATAGAGCAGAGCTTTTGGTAACTTGAGCAGGAACGTATAAAAAAAATAATGAGAATTAAAAGTCAAACTCTTCAAAATTGAATTGGTTTTAGTGGGAAATGTTTTACCTAAGAGTGGACTTCTCAACTCTATATACCAAGGTGTGTACAGGGCTGATGCAAGAAAGATCGGAGAAAAACAAAGGAATGGAAGAAGAGATCGAGATTGGGGAAAACACTGATTTTCCGTCTTGATTTCCTTCTGGAAATGTTTTCAGTACATACAACATCAACTGAGC
>DF357883.1:93077-151387 GCA_000787875.1 Solanum virginianum | reverse complement strand
TTTTATAATATACGAAACTCTATATCCCAAATGACTTAACGGGTCGTTACAGAACCTTTCACTATATATATATATATATATATATATATCCATCCAACAAAACACTACTATATAAATAATTTAAATTGTTAACAAAGTTATATTTTAGTTCCTACACTATATTTTCAGCACACTTTTCATGCGTGATATTTATGATTGAAAGAAATGGTTACTAACATGTATCTATCTGCTTTAAAAACATGTATGTACCTAATTATTTTATTTAATTAAAGATTTGACAATAATTATTTAAGTTTCTTGAATATTATTAATCAATTAACCAAAAATTATAGGTTACTTTAATTTGATGGACGAAGAAACGAACCTATATCCTAACTTCGCCTAAAAAAAGTAAACTAAAGCAACCATACAAATGTACAATATATTAGTATTCTTTTACAGATAATAATTTAGATAAACCCTAATCATGGGTTTTCACTTTTTGTGACCATAATTAATTAATAATCTTGTTGAATTTGCAAAGAGAAATTTAGGTGTTACAATTGTGTCATAGTAATTTTTCTTTTCAATTGAATTGATCATATGTATTATGGGTAACTTGACTTTCATATATTATTCATGTTTATTTTTGGATTTCACTGGGTATGTTGTTGTATTTTTTGGAATAAGTTTAGAGATCTTCCTTCCTCTCTGTTGTTTAGCTTCATAACATTAATGGAATAAAAAGATAAAAGAATATTAGGCCTATTGGAACTATGAGGCATCATTAGAATTTTTCACGTAATAGTTTTAGTAAGCCCGACATGCTTTTTATGTTGTTTAGGAGTAATTTATGAGTGATGGAACTATAATTAGACGATTTTCTCAGATTTTTTTAGGTATTAGCCCACAGGTTTTTTAAATATCGGGCAACCGAAACTTTTTTTCCCAAAAATTTTATGTAACTATCTGTGACGATGGCGCTAATAGTTTCAGTAAGTTTGGTGTGCTTGTTACAACATTTTATAGGCAATATTAGAATAGGAATGTAGGCAATTTTCTCAATTTTTCGTGGGTTAGCCCATGAATTTTTCAAGTGTCAGGGTTCTAGGCCTATATTTTCCTGAATATTTTATGAAACCGTTCGCAATGATGCCGCTAATAATTTCTATAGGCCCGACGTGCTTTTTACGATGTTTAGGAGTATTTTACGATACTGTCTGTAACAATGCTGCTAATAGTTCTAGCAAGCCCAACATGCTTTTTAAGGAGTTTAGGAACATTTTTATGGGCGAAGAAATAGGAATTAGGCTATTTTTCTCAGTTTTTTATGGGTGTTAGCCCACAGATTTTTAAGGTGCCGGGGCTCCAGGCTTATTTTTCTCCAAAAATTTTATGGAACCATCCATAACAACGCTTCTGATAGTTCCAGTAGGCTCGACGTGCTTTTACGGCGTTTAGGAACATTTTATGACTGATAGAATAAAAATAAAGTCTATTTTCTCAGTTTTTAGTGAGTGTTAGCCCTTGAATTTTTCAAGTGTCGGGGCTATAAACCTATTTTTTCCTCAAAAATTTTACAAAATTGTTTAATCCTTAAAAATAGTCCATGGCAGAAATGCAAATTAAAGTAAAATCACGTAGAACAAACTCTCATGATCAGAATCTTCTCTAAACTTTGCACATAACAAAAGCTTTAGTACACCAATCTTCCGCTAATCCATTTTCATATATAGCTGTGTAAACAATTCTTGTAAAAGTAAAGCAACCATACAAAGGATAGTACTATATATATTCTTTTATATATATTAAGTATCTCTACTATTAGATTATTGGAATATATATGTGTGTTACACAGCTGGTTTTTTCCAGATATATATTATACATATGCAAAATTGCTTATTAGATGAGATTAAAAGCTGTTGTTTTGTAAATAAAAAAAGATGACACCTAATGGCTTTCTTCTCATTTTACACGTTTTGATTACCACACATGCATGCATTGCACACTTCTTGAAAATGTTATCTATATATGTATTTTCTTAAAAAAATACTTGTAGGCAAATCCAGAGGCAGAGCTATATTCACTCAAGGATGATCAGATGAACATCTTTCGTCGGAAAACTTTTCGAATATATAAGTTAAATATAGATATTTTGATATATATCAATTGTTGAACACCCTTTACACAAAAATCATCTACTCATGTTCTAAAAGTATGAACACTCTTAACGAAAATGTTGACTCCCCCACTGGGCAGGTCCATTATATAATGGAAGTATATATGTACAGACAATATTAATTTAGCTAATCCCTAATTATGTGTTTTCACTTTTTGCGACCATAATTAATTCTTGTTGATTCTTATTCGAATTAATGTACATACAGCACTAGCTTTCGGTTCTAATATAATATTATGTCCACTAATTAATTTAATTACTACTATACCATACTACTTTAAATTAAATCGTCTAACATGTATATGTTTAACAAAATAAACACATTCATTCTACGATAATTGATTTCTTGTCCTTCGATTAAAAAATGGCATTGAAGAGTACTGTACTTAACTCAATTCATTTGTGTAACTTAACTTCCATGTATTATTCATGTTTATTTTTTGGAATAAGTTTAGAGTTCTTCCTTGCTCTCTGTTGGAATAAAAGGGTGGTATAAAATAATGATGAAGTCAGAAATTTTATTAACGGTGTTCAAGATTATATATATATATATATATGAAAAATAGTTTTTGACTGATATATTTCTTATAATTTTTTATATACATATATAATTTTTCAATAAAGAATGTCCAATTGGCTACTGAACTATGTATGGCTATGCCTCTGGTATAAAATATTATGCTTATTACATTCCATTTTTTTTAGTAGCTACTCCCTCTGTCCTATTTTAATTGAATTTTAAAGATAAAATTTACTCCATATTTTTCACTATTGCCCTTTGTAAAATCATAAATATATAGTACAACTTATCTCCTAGAAAATATAAAAGTTCAATAAATGAAAGGGAAAAAATGAAAAATATTTCAAATATTCATCTTGAATTTTGAACAATTCAAGTATTTTGAACCTTGATAAAAGTCTCAAAAATTCAATTAATTTGAGACGGAGAAAGTATTAGTTATCACTTAATTACACTATAAAAACAATAATAACATAGATAGTGTAATCATATAAATGGAGGTTCAGGAGGACAAAATGTATGTTGATTTTATCTCTATCTTTGTTGGTAGATCAAGTTTTTTCGACAGACATGTAATCAAAGAATATTTTCATGGTTACCATTATTTTAACTTATTTATGATTGATTTAACTTGTAAATGAAATTAACATATCAATAATTAGGATTTTTTTAATTTTTAAGAAATTTATGAAAGGATATTACAAAATATATAGACATTTGGGCTCCCAAATTGGGATATTGTACAAAGCTACCCTGCCAGATTTGAGTATCACTATTTAAGCTATATTCTTATATGGTGAATTTCTATTTACGTAGATTTCTTTAAAAGTTAGGAATTCTAGTTGAAGACCAATTTTGTTTCTTATTTGGAGATCAAGTTAATTTTTTCCTTATAAATATAAGGGTTTCCTTCATTGTAAAAAACACCTCAATATTATCCAAGAGTAATAAAAAATCTTCTCTTCTCTCCTACTTTATTCTTTATATTATTTTATACAGTTTCATAACACGTTATCAACACGAAACTCTACCGTCTTAAAGAATAAAGGTTAAGTTTCAAGGCTAAAGTATTATTTATTTATTTGTTTTATCTTTACTGATATGACTAACCTTGTCAGCACGAGACTCTACCGTTTTAAAGAGTGAAGGTTAAGTTTCAAGGCCAAGGTACTATTTATTTATTTATCTATTTTTTCTTTATTGGTATGACTAACCTTGAGAAACTTGAGTTTGTTGCTCTTCATAATTTGGGCAAGAACTACCTTTTATGGGTATTGGATGCTATCTATCTCAGAGACACCATTGATAATGAAAATAAAGTATCAAAACAAGATTGTGCTAAGGTTACGATATTCCTGTGTCATCATCTTGATGAATTTGAAAATGTGAATATCTCACAGTTTAAGATGTTGACTTCAAACTCCATCAGTTTATGGAGTAAGACGCCTTTATATGGATAAGACATTGGGTTCAAGTCTCAATGCATCATATTAATGATGACTAAAGCAAAATAATGTGCGTTATTTTTGTGAAAAGTCATAAAATATTTACTATTAAAATGCTCCATTCTCTAAAGTGAATGTGGTAGCAGTGCATAATGTCTGAAAGAAGACAAGTGATTAAATAATGCACATGAACATGGAATGAGGTACTAAGTTATCATAAATTAATATGCTAAGGTGATTGTGTTCCATTCATGAAGAATGAGAACTTTTGATAATGATCTGAATTAAAGAAAATTCAAATAGACATCCATTAAAGAACTTAAAGATTCTTTTAAATGCATTTTGAAATTTTCTTGTACTACTTGTTATCAAGGCAAGTTGATTGTGAGATCAACACCAACAAAAGTTGGGATTGAGACCCTTGCATTTTTGAAACGTATATATGGGGATATTTGTGGACTTATTCACCCACCTAGTGGGACGTTTATATATTTTATGGTCCTAATAGATGTTTCATCTAGATGGTCTCATGTGTGCCTATCGTCATCTCATAAATTTGACATTTACCAAATTATTGGCACAAATAATACGATTACGGGTACAATTTCCAAATAATCAAATTAAGTTCATTCACCTTGATAATGCTGCAGAGTTTTCATAGCATTTAATGACTATAGTTTATTCATTGGGATAAGAGTTGAACAACTTGTTGCTCATGTTCATACTCAAAATGGTGTTGTTGAGTCATTAATTAAATGCTTGCAATTGATAACAAGAACATTGCTTATGAAAACTAGATTACCCACTTCTTTATG
This sequence comes from Solanum virginianum, assembly GCA_000787875.1. Classification (NCBI taxonomy): domain Eukaryota; kingdom Viridiplantae; phylum Streptophyta; class Magnoliopsida; order Solanales; family Solanaceae; genus Solanum; species Solanum virginianum. Next base: position 146,449 of record DF357883.1, on the reverse strand, counting down.
GGGACATACAATTTTACATGCTGCAACACTTATTTGTTTCAGACCGATAAATTATCATAAGCATTCTCCATTGCAACTGGTTTTAGTTCAAGAACCTAATATATCCCTTCTAAGAATTTTTGAATGTGCTGCATATGTGCCTGTGGCACCACCACATCATACAAATGGGATCTCAAAAAATATTAGGAATATATGTTGTGTTTGAATCACCATCTGTTATATGCTATCTTAAACCATTAACTGGAGATATATTCAATGCTCGAATTGCAAATTGTCGGTTTGATGAGATATTTTTCCCCAAATTAGGGGGAGAAGATAATAATATCAAAAGAGAAATTTTGTGGACATGTCTCATCTTGATCCATATGCTTCTATTTGTGAGCAAGACGTATACAAGATTATTCACATGCAAAAATTGCAAATCGAATGCCAAACGTATTTATAGATTTAAAAAGGATCATGACTCACCTATATGAGAAGTAGAGTAGTTCAGAAGAAATAAAGTTGAAATTTACTGCCCGAGTAAAAAATCTAAAATTTGTTCAGGTAATAGTAAATCAAAAATTTACTATAGCAAAAGGCACATGTCATGGTAAACTTGAAGTTTACTCATTAGACATATATTGAAGAAATAAGAGATTCTTCAAGATTGTTTGTTCTCATGATAAGTTGATTGGATCAACTAATGTTTGAATTGAATTCCCTAAATTCTGAAAGTATGAAAAAGGTGAACATGGGCCCATTAACCGCCATGTGATATTGTTAATGAATGCATCTATAAAATGATCACATGTGCGTTTATTGTCAACTTGAATTTTGACATTCGCAAAATTATTTGTGCAAGATAATTGAGTTAAGAGCACAACTTTCAGAATATGTAATCAAGACAATTCATCTTGATAATTTAATAAATATTCAAGCTAATTGACAATAAATGTCTTAGTAAATGGTCAATCATTGCTTATGAGAACAAAGCTTCATCGTCCGAAATATGACAAATTATAGACAAAAATATGCATCAATCCAATACATTATGATCAATATCTCCTCGGATTGATTTATGATCATGGACCATATAATTTTCATCTAATAATTTTTATATGCAGTATATAATTAATAAATATACCATGATGCATAAAAGATGAATTCTCCGTGATAGATTGGAATATATGTTAGTTTGTCTAATAGATTGGAATATATGTTAGTTTGTCTAACATAAGGGGGAGATAATAAGAAACTAAGAGTTGAAATACTCTTATTGAATGTCCCTGAAGGACAGAGTCTATGACATGCATGAAACATGTAATTGATCCCAAATAAGATAATTCTTGAAAAGAAAAAGAACAAATGATCAAAATGGTCATAATAAAGAGGCAATGTGCTCTTGAGAGCTTATGACATAACACTTCATGAAACCTCATGAGAGGGGTAGCTACCTGAAAACAATGAAGTGATGAGATCTCAACAAGTTATGTCATATTGCAATCATTAAAAAAGATATTTTGTCAATGATATCTTTGATACAATATAGTGCAATATTGTAAAAAAAATTATGAGGATTTAAGTTCTACGTTATATTAAAGCATGCTCTAATTGTCAAGTGGAATGGTGCATCTTGGTAAGCGAAATCTTATTTGTCTTGCAATCTAGACACTATAAAATGCCATGCACTTAATATTGAATATTGTCACTGCACAAAATTGATATGAAAGATTGAAAGTATTGAAGGATTTAAAATGCATGAAGCATACACAAGTTCTTGAAAAACTTGTTCATAATCCTCATATTGGTTACAATGTGGCTGATTTGTTCACCAAGTCTCTACCAACTGCAACTTTCAAGAAGATGGTACACAAGATTGGGATGCGAAGATTCAAGTCCTTGGATTGATATTCTGATTAGGGGGAGTTAATACGCGATGTACTCTTTTTTCCTCACAAGGTTTTGTCCCATGGGGTTTTCCTTGTAAGGTTATTAATGAGGCATCAAATAATGTGTATTATTAGATATGTGTACTCTTTTTTCTTCACTGAAATTTGGTTTTATCTAGTAAGGTTTTAACGAGACACATAATCTAGCAAATAGACATTCAAAGGGGAGTGTTATAAACATATTCTATTTGTGGTGAATGTCTATTTATGTAGATTCTTTTAGGAGTTAGGAATCCTACTTGAAGACCAATTCAGTTTCTTACTTGGAGACCAAGTCAGTTTCTTACTTGGAGACCAAGTCAGTTTTTTCCCTATAAATATAAAGGTTTCTTTCATTGTAAAAAATACCTCAATATTATACTAGAGCAATAAGAAAATATCTCTCTTCTCCCCTACTTTATTCTTTGTACTGTTTGTACAATTTTATAACAATTTTTTTAATTTTTGAGAAATTTATGAAAGGATATTACAAAATATATAGTACTAGTATGAAGACATTTGGGCTCTCAAATTGCGCCATTGTACAAAGCTACCCTGACAGATTTGAGTATCACTATTTAAGCTATATTCTTATAGCGTAAAATTTTATAAATCTACCATCTTGAAAATAACTTTAAACATAGAGGGAAGGGTCAAAGCACACCAAAAATATTTTGATTTTTTTGAATTTCATACATGAATTATATATCAGGTGTGTTTATCAAAACACGCTTTAAGTATCAGTTGTTCATTCACTTTTTCTGCTTGAAATACCATCATCGTTCAAGTAGGAAAAATGAACAATTGAAAGTTGAGGTTTGTGATAAAGAGTTGGTCATAGTTCAGATAGAAGAATGTCAGATCTAATAGTTCAGATATGAAACTCAAGAAATTAGAATATTTAGATGTATTTTCACCATTAACTCTTAAACATATGGTATCTCAACGTTTATATGACTCTAGTTCAACCATTATACCTAAGTTCTAGCATATCTGATTAGGACTTACTCGACACTTTTTCAATTGAACACTTCAACTCTATCAAAAAAAGGATTCTTAAACCTTTTGTTTTAAAAATCTTATTTTGATTGAATTTAAGCATTTAGTGGGAAAAATCACTTGTAAAAGAATTCAGTTGACAATCTGAGCTAAGTATATATGGACCTCCCACCCTATTCCTCCTTTTGTTTTTTCTTGGCAACTTCAATTTTCAAACCTTTCAATTCCATCACTGGAAATTATGAATGATTTCAAATCATTTCATTATTTTTAGCAATTAATTAACTTCCTTATCAGGCCATACTGTCATTTAGCAAATCATAATAATAAATAATAGTTTAATGCTCTAAAATTTGTCCTAATTAATCAGTGTAATCTATACGTGGTCTATATTGAACAGTGGCCTAATTGTTGCCTTGTTGGGATGTGAAACTACTGGAGAATTATTATTAATTTGTACGTATATACAAATACAAATTTTAATCATCAGGCTCACTTTGAAAATTTCATAAATGACAAACATATAAAGCCTAATTATCTTTCATAGTTATAGTTTAGGTAATTACATTTCGTAACTATAGGTATAGCAGTGTTTGTATAATTCGCACACTATTTGTGTACGTTTATATAATTCCCTATATAATTCGCAATTTTTTGTATAGCGTTTGTATATTTCGCTATACACAATTCGTGCACGGTATTTGTATAATTTGCTTTATAATTCATGGTGTTTGTATATTTCACTATACAATTTCATTCACGCATAGCTTTTGTATAATTCGCTATACAATTCACGGTGTTTGTATATTTCACTATATAGTTTGATTCGCGCATAGCTTTTGTATAATTCGCTATATACAATTCACAGCGTTTGTATATTTCACTATACAATTTGATTCGTGCACACCTTTTGTATAGTCGCGTACAACATTTGTATAAATCGCGCGAATTATACAAAACTCAAATTATAATTATAGCTAGATGTTTATTGCAAACCATAATTAGTTCAAACTATAACTATGTTATCTAACTAACTAGTATATATTTGTTATCCACGTAACTTTTAATATGTCGATACTTCTCAAGTCTCAGACTATAGTCTTGAGAGGAATAAATGATTTCTTCTTGTATGATGTAACTTTCCCCTCTACCTTGAGGATGTTTGATTTTTTACTATGATTCAATCTAGTAAATTGAATTGTTTATGTCACTAATATAACCTATCTATAGATATATTTTGTGTTTTTATTGAGTCATGCATGAATTTTCATCATATTACTTTTGAAATAATTCGAAAGGAAACAAAGTCCAAAAGCTCAAGGATAATATTGGTGTCACCATTAAAGAGTTGTCATTAATCCAAAAACCACTAATACTTGAATGGAGAAAAAAAATTGGGTTGAGTTGAGTTGTGAACGACCAACATAGAAAGAAATTTGGGTTGAGTTGAGTTGTCATTCTAATAAACTATTTTTTCAAAAAAATCACATTGAGGTAAAACATTATTTAATTATAAAAACGATTTCATATTCATTAGAATTTTGCTATCTGCAGACGTCTGATTAAGAATGAAGTACTTATAACAAATATTTACAACGTAAGACTACTTAAAAGTTGATCGTATTTAATAAGTGTTCATTGGTTTTAAGCAACATGCTATGACAAGTTAAATAACACCAATGATGATATAAACAAAGATGGAAAAATTACGAGGATAAGCAAACATATACTAGTTAATTAGCTAACATAGTTATAGTTTGAATTAATTATAGCTCGCGGTAAACTTCTAGCTGTAATTACAGTTTGAGTTTTGTATAATTCGCGCGATTTATACAAACACTGTGCGAGAATCAAATTATATAGCTAAATATACAAACACTGGAAATTATATAGCGAATTATACAAACATTGTGCATGAATTGTATAGAGAAATATACAAACGCTATATAAAAACTACAAATTATATAACGAATTATACAAACGTATACAAATGCTACCCAAGTTATACAAATGTTGTTATAGCTATTGTTATGAAATGTAATTACCCAAACTATAACTATAAAATATAATTAAAATATTTTTGCGTGACTAAATGCGAAAATTACTCTATAAAGATTAATTACTCCTAAAGGGTAATGGTTGATTATAGTCATTTTGATCACTAATTGAGAAGCTCAAATCATTATCAAGAAGTTCAAACCACTTTCTTATGAAGTTTGACACACCTCAAAAACAAAACAAAATTAAATTAAATTGGCTTCTTGTCATGTGTGTGTGTGTGAACATGATGACTTGTGAACAATAATAAGACTGAAGAAGAATATTGTTTTGTCTTGGTACTACTATAGAAGAATATATTGTCCTCAGCATGAGGTAATTTGTAATTCATCAATTAGCGGCGGAATCAAAATTTTCAAAAAAAAAATTAAAAGCATAGAAATAAACACGTGAAAAATTTAAGAAAATGGATGTCATTCCTTTTTTTTTCTTTCATTTATACTAGAATTATTGAAGTCATTAGATATTGATTTCTATCTCGAAAATGTATTCAGCATTTACCATGTATACATAATTAAATAAATATTCAAAGAGGATGAAACTTCAAGATTTTAAGTCAATAGAGACTCATTATATTCTTTGCACAGACTAATATGATTGACCTTTTAATCAGAAAGAATTCAAGATAATCTAAATTAATTAGTACACTAATTTTGTATTATGCTAAGCAAATTAAATTTTCAAATGAAAAATGTATGTGGCAATTCAACATGCATCATCCATATATTAATTCTCATGTTGTAAAATACTTGCACACACAAAAATCAATCTAAGTATATATACAAAAATGACTACTTTTATAAGCTCGATTCAATAACGATGCAATAACGATGTAAAAAAATATTTATACGACCATATCATTCATTAAGTAATTACAAGCAAATTTCCTAATACATAACCTGATAAAGATGATAATTGACCTGCTATCACATGTTAAAATCCGTTGCACGAAAAATTAAGTAGTAGCTAGTTGCTAAGTTGCTTGTACTCTTCAAAAATATTGTTGCATCCGTGTCAGATCCTTCAAAATACACTATTTTGAGAGGATTCGACATACATCCATCGACATTTCTGAAGAGTCGGATCAACATACGCTAGTTGTACTCATTTGATTTTAGTCTTCCATTGAAATAGATTTCTTACAATGAGCAATTGCAGCTTGTATAGCAGCTTGTAACTCTTCCATAGTGCTATCACTTGAAGAACAAGTAGAAGAATTATTAGTAAAATTACTAAAAACTCCTCCTCCTCCTCCTCCTCCTCTTCCTGTTGGTGTTGCTACAAGAAGCCCACTATTTGTAGGGGATGTTCTTATTGAAGCTGGTGCTGATGAATATTGCTCTTTTACTATACCTCTAAAATTATCCTTATTATTATTATTCTTTAATTTTAATAAATTCCCAGAAAAAGAATGAAATTGCATATTCTTTTTGTTTCTAAATGACAAAAATGGCCTTACCATTTTTATATACCTCTTCACAACTTGACTCATCTTCTTGCTATATTGTTGTGATGATCTTTGATCCTTTTTATCTTTAACTTCATACCTTTTTCTCCATTTTGATATCCCAAAAAGGGAAAAAGATTTGCTATTTGGTTTTCCTTTATCATCACATGAAGAAGTGCCATCATCTAGTAACACTAGTCTTTGATTAATCTTGGAGTTTTGGACTAAGTGATCTTTCTTGGGAAGTGTGAAGCCATCAAGGGAATTAGTGGATGATCTAGGGGAAGATATAGGGATATGGGAAAGAAGGTGAAGGGGGAGTAAGTGTCCATGGAAGAAAATATCATCAGCTGGAGATAAATCTATAGCAAATGATGATGAAGAAGTATTAGTACTAGTAGTAGAAGGACAAGAAAGAGGTGTTGGGATTTGTTTTGTTTGTTGAAATGAGATTGTGAATGAGAATTCATGTGAAGGAGAAGATGAATTAGATGATGATGAGGAATTTTGATGTTCATTTTCATGTTCTTTGTGGTCTAACATGTTTTGGTGTTGTTGTTGGTTCTTCATATGGATGTGTGTGTTTTAAAGGGTAATATGTAATAAAATTTGCTAGTAAGATGTAATATGGGGTGTTTCTCAAACTTCTCTTATTGTTCTTCTTTGTATTAAGGGACAAAAAAGTACAAAAAAAAAAAAAAGAAGATAAGGATATGAGAGGAATGTGTCTTTATTATAATCGGTGGAATAGATTATACTATGGTAATTCAGTAGAAAATTTGTGTTATAGAACATGATTTCTCACTCATTATTTACCGAATGAGCTCATTAAAAAAATATATAACTGTATAAAAATATTATTATACATATTTTAATAGTAAAAGTTATTTGATATTTATGCTGACGAGGAAGAAAAATATTATGTAGAATTAATTCAAGTGTGTGTAAATTAACTTGCACCCTATTGTTATATTTTAAAAAGAAGAGGATTTTGTTGATTGGGGGGTTGGTCCATGGGAGGAGGTTCTTGCTTGTAGACTAAAATGTCTTATGAAGTGACAAAAAATTAAGAAAGATAAGAATGAATGAGTTTTTAATATCATCTATGGACAAAATTACTTGATATATATTTATGTAAATAGAAAATAATAACTATTGCAATAATTAATCAATCTACCAGTAAGTGTATTAGAAGAATTCATAGCGAGGATATAATACATATGGGTAGATAACATGTATTTAGTAAAATTAACTAAGATGCGTACAAATCGCAGACTCCCTAGTTAAGGTAGATGTAAAAAGACATAGTTAAAGGTTTTAATGTAGATAGAAAATAATAACTACTGCAATAATTAATCAATGTATGTATAAATTAACTCGAACTTTTTGTTGATAGATTAATATCTCTACCAACAAGAACATGAGAAGAATTCATAGGGAAATTTATACATAATATATATGTGCGGGTGAAAAATAATATGTATCTCATAAAATAATGATTTGTCATTATTTTGTTGTTTATGTGTTAATTATATCATATTTTCGTATTATCATGTGCTTTCTTTTACTTTTGATCATATCTGGTCCTTTCTGTGTATGAGTTTTGTGATGAGGGTTCCCAGGAAACAGTCTCTCTACTTAGGTAGTGGTAAGGTATGCGTACATTCTATCCTCCCCAGACGCCACTTGTGGAATTTCACTGGGTATGTTATTATTGTTGTTTAGCGTATAAATCTCAAACCTAACTGGTAGGTGCAAAAAGACATAGTTGAAGGTTTTGGGCATGTGGTGGACTGGTGGCTCTGATATGAAGATAATTGTTTGGCCAAGGGGGTGGGGTGAGGGGTAGGGGTCTTTATCATGTAAGTAGTTAAAAATTCTAGTTTTTGGGAAAGAACACTGACAGAACAAAGTCCAAGGTTTTCTAACTTTTCTACAAAAATGTGTACGTGATACATAATGGAGTTATATCCTATGTACATTAAATTATGGGTATCTAGTTTTAGATTCTATTTCATAATACTCAAATGATTTGCCCATACTGCTAATTAAAAAAATGATTTTCACATACACATTCGTAAAATGTCACTTTGTTGTATTTTAGTCACAAGGTATATTAAAATTAATTGTCAATTTAGATTATTTAGCAAAAATTAATTATCTTTTTTTAAATTTATCCTTTGTATTAATAATTCTACAGTTAAGAGACATATATATATAGATAAAAGTTTAATATATTAGTCAAATAACACTTCTAATTAATTTTTTTTGAAGAAGTATGTCAAATCTTATCATAACAACTCAAATAGGACGATGGGGAAAAATCAATATACTTCTAATGTCGAATCAGGATCAACTAGGACAGAAATAAAGCATTGGGTCGAACTCTTCTTTGGTGTCAAGGTAATAGCTATACTTTGAAAAATAGAAGACGTTATAGTGGAGATTGATAGACCTTTTCAATCATTTTCATCTGAGCAGATGTAAACTAATCGAATAATGAATTTTGAATATCGGATGATTAATAAGAAAAAAGGTTTTGCATCTTTCCAAAAAGAATCTTTATTTGTTCCCGCTTAGATATGGACTAGATATCGGCGCCCGCGTTAGCGTCGGTTTAATTTTTGTTTTTAATTTTATTTAAGTGATATAGAAAGAATTTTTAAAATGTTTTAAATTATTAATATTGTGACATAACATGTTTTTTAGAAATATTTTAACTCATTAATTATCATAATTAGTAGCATTTTTTAACACTAAAAATAAAACAAACAAATTACAACAGAAGAATCATAAAAAATTATGAATATACCTCAAGATGCTCAAGCAGGCATGTCGATCTGTTGCCTGCTTGAGCAGCTTTAATTATCACAATTAGTAGCATTTTTTAACACAAAAAATAAGACAAACAAATCACAATAGAAGAACCATAAAAATTACGGATACACTCTCAAGCTACTCAAGCAGTCATGTCGATCTGCTGCCTGTTTGAGCAGTTTAAATTATCACAATTAGTAGCATTTTTTGACACTGAAAATAAGTCATATAAATTACGAACAGAAGAACTATATAAAATTACGGATATACCCTCAAACTGCTCAAACAGGCATGTCGACCTGATGCCTGCTTGAGCTGCTTAACTCTCTCTTATAATATAGTAAAATTTATTGTCTTGATATCCTCGTTATGCAAGCAAATAACTTAGGAAAATGTTTTTTTGTTTTTAGCATAAGTACTATCTCTTCTAATTATTTAATTGTCATAATTTTTATTTTTAAAGTTAAATTATATAAATTTTGATTAACATTTTAAGATATTATTTTCATCATATCAATTAAAAAAATTGCAATCAATAATAATTCTCGTTTAATATCTCAATTTTATTGAATGGCCTCTATATTTAAGACTAGGTATCACCCACTCTTTTTTGTCTCTAACATAGTTAACCCACTAAATTTAATATTTTGACCAATATATGTGTTTGTTGTATGTAACCAATGGAAACACATAAAAATGGAGTATTTAACTTCACAATTAAAGAAAAAAGTTGTTTGAAATAAGAAGTTTACCAACTCTTTTCATTTTTCATTCAAGTTGGTGAAAACTTTAATTGATAGTCTAATGTAACAAATTTTCTTAACTACCAATTTTGAACTTCAATAGGCATTTATTCTATGCGTGTAAGTGCAAGTATGTCCTTGATTATTTATTTGAAAATCGAAGATTTTTTAAATTTGTGATCTAAAATTATTTTAAGATATTTGTCTGACTGAAGAATTATTTCATCAAAATACATGAAAGGAAAGAATATCGTATAAAATGAGATAGATGGAGTATTAATTAGGCCAAATTATTAACGGAAGGTAAATATGATACTCCTCTTATTCACTTTTAGTTGTCAAATCAATATTTGACACACTAATTAAGAAAATAATTATTGGTATTATAAGTTTATCATTTTACCCCTATTAATTAATAAGGTTCATCCCATACATATTTAATTATATATTTTAAAGACATTGACTTGATGGTAATAAATTGGGATATAATACGGAAAAAAATTCTCCTACCTTGCTTTGTCAAAAATAACAAGTAAAAGTGAAAATCAAATTAGGAAATTTTTTACAACTAAAAGTAAATGAGAGGAGTAAATTATTAGTTGATCTATTACATATAGGGTCTTTCATTTTGTTTCTTTGGCTGATATTCCCTCTGTTCCATATTAGTTGATCATTTTCTTTTTACACGCATTTAAGAAATTATAAATAAGTAGATAATTTTACTGATTTAAACAACTTAGCAATTTTACAAACGCATGTGAACATTCTCAATAAGAATTAATTGCGACGATAATATAGAAAATTTTTAATTAATGCTTAGAGACAACTATTTTAAGAAAATTGATCAATTAATATGGGATTGATGAAGGAGTGGTGTTATGTGTTTTTTTTTTTTGTTTCTCATGTTGGATATTTACATTGGAGCTCAATTATATTTTAAATTTGTATTGTGTAAGACCTCATTTGGAGGAAAATACTTATTACTAAAGATTTTTTCATACTTAAGACTCAGACCTGAGATCTTTAATTGAAGAAGGAGGCATTCCACCCATTATATCTGTTTTTCTTGATCTAAAATTTTCTATATATATATATATATATAAATTGTTCTATATATATATATAAATTGTTTCCAAATTGGGGTGGGAATATTGTTATCTCTTTCTTCAATATTCTAAGTACTTTTCTTTTTAGTATTTTTGCCATAGCATTCACACTTGTATTTATCAAATCCATTTTTATAATCACTTTTTTTTTAATTTAAGAGTCTCCTAAAAACTATTTATGAAATTAAATTGAATATGTTATTTTAATTATATGACTTAATTAAGTAATGCCCATATATATGGATGAATATGTTGCATTTGTCTAAGAATAATTTTAATGTCCCTATCTCTAATGAAATGATAGATTAATTTTTTATCACATAACAAAAGACAAACCAAATTTCTATCCAATGTATGACTTTAGAAGTCTTTTATTAGACTCTTGTCTCTTTAGTTTACTAATTAAGTTGAAAATTGCATAACAAACAAAGAGACATAAGAAGGAAATGAACTTTTTAATTATAATTATTATAATGAACTTGTTGTTGTTGATGGAACTTGGTAGGTTTATGCAACTTTAAAAGGTTCAATTTAGTAATAAATTGGTAGATTTTTATGAAGAGAACTAAAACTTGTTGGATTGAAACTCTTTGACGTGTGGGACTTACTTGATCTCGTTGATAAGTTTTAAGTGTTGAAATTGATTACATATAATAAATAGTTACATACTTCAATCGAAATCTCAAAACTAATAATTGGTCGTTCATATGAAGGGGAGTCTTGGAGTAATTGGTAAAGTTGTTATCGTGTGAGGAGGTCATGGGTTCAAGCCTTGAAAACAGTCTCTAGCAGAAATGCAAGATAAAGTTGCGTACATGATTGGGTCATTCCCTGGACTCTGCACATAGCAAGAACTTTAATGTACCAAATTTTCCCTTTTGATTGTTCATATATTTGATTAAAAAAATATTGATATATAGTTTGTTTGCCACTATGATAAAGACTTTTATGAATATTTTTCGTATTTATCAAACGTATAAATAAGTTAAGACATATTTTAGAACTAATTTAACAACTTATAAACTTAGCCAAACATTTTTTTTAATGTTTTTTGGGACACTACAATCTTGTTCATGTGACAAAATTACTACTTTTTTGTTTGGAGTTGAGCAAGGACCACACATACGTGTAATAATAAGTGGTCCTTTTTAAAACCATGTTAAAAATACATCTTATCACTTTTTTCGTTCTAAAATAATTGTCGTTTTAACCTATTTTATATCATTAAGAAAAAAAAATAAACATAAAATATAGTTTACTAACTTATTTCTATAGATTAGTATTTCTTATGTTCAATTTTACTTATTTAGTATTGTATGAATCATTTTTCATTGAATCAATAGTTTCTCCGTCCCATTTTAATTATTGTTTAATCATACTCTTAATATAAAAGAAATATGCACAATCTTCTCTTTTGACAATTTAGTCTTTTTCACGTTGAATAAGAAAACAAAATAATTTTTAATATGATATTTTTAGAAGTCTCTAATTAGACTTTTGGTTTACTATTTTGTTGAAAATTGCGTAAGAAACAAATTAGAGACGTAAAGAAGAAAATGAGTTTTTTGATTGACCATTGATGGGAACTTGGTAGGTTTATATAACTTCAAAAGGTTCCATTTATATAAGAGTCAAAACATTCTCATTATTCAAAAATATATATTCATATTCTATATTTATAGTATCAAATAAGAAATTTAAGAATATTTATTACACAACACGAATGTTAAAGTCAAAATTCCATTATGACATATAATTTTTTAGCGAAAGGTATATCAATTGACATATGACAAAAAGGGGTTATACGTTCGACATTGCATAATGCTTAACTATGATTAAGTAATAAATATACTTAGGGAAAATATATCGATATAATTTACCTGCAATACATGTTTCTCTAATACGAAGATTCAAATATATAGTAGCGTTACACCCTTCAAATGTTAATAACTTATATCGATTCGCTTTTTATTCATCAAAGCCAAATGTCCTTGGCCACAAATCTTCCAAAGCTAAAATGGATCCATTATTTTCTCTAGTGTTGTTATTGCTTTTTTGGTTTGGGGTTAGGCAAGGACAAAAATAAGTGGTCCTTTTTTAAGGCCATGTTAAAAAGCACATTATATTTTTGGCTATATAGTTAAAGACCATGAATATCTCACAATCATAATGGCATTATTTGGATGGACATTTCATCTTTTCCCACATTCAATAATTAAAAAATTATTTTTTTTATATATAAATCTAAAGATAAGAAATGGAAGGAAAAAAAAGTTTGAGTTTTAAATTTTTTTTAATTTTTCCCTATCACTTTCTCTACCACCTAGCACCCTTTCATCCTATATTATTTTATTTATATATAAACAAATAAAAAGAAGCATGAAGTTTTCAAGTGGGCTTAGTGGGGAAAGAAGAAAAAACTTATCCCCACAAAGGATCTTTGTTGCTATGACTGTGAACTCTTTGTTTTATCCAATGTTTGCTTCTCTCTTTCTATCTTTCAGTGCCCCCACCCCACCCCACCCCACCTACACAACTTTGCAGCCACAAAAAGAAAATCATTTTGAGTTCGAGTCAGTTCGTAAGTATTTCGATTAATTCTGTATGATATTTGTTATCTTCATTATTTGTTTTAGGTATGATATCTTTTAGTAGCTTGTTGAGGAGGAAAAGTTTTAAAAAAAGGAAGACCGAACAAAGAGGCACATGAGTTACTTTATCAACTAAGGCTTGGACATTAATGGAAAAATTACTTAGTATTTTATACTTTTACTAGAATTTAAACTTGAAATTTCATAATTCTCAGTGCACTTCATTGACAAGCTAAGATAGAGATAAGATTTGCATATATTCAATCTTTTTTAAACTTCACTCGTGAAATTACGTTGAATATGTTACTGTTGTATAATTTCATCTTTAGTCTCTATTGATGATTGTGATTTCATTTGGCTAAAGCATATATAAAGGTACAAAACTTTACCAATTCAAATGTATAAACTTTAAACTCATCCTGCATTTAGACTTCTTTAGAAAAATCTATATCCTCCAAATATGACATAATGATTCAAATTTACATGAGTAATTAAATGATATTTTGTGAAAATTTACTAAAGATTTTTTTTCTTAATATGATGTGTCAATGTTGTAGGGCCAATCTAGCTTCAATGGATGGATGGAAACACAAATAAAAAAGTTGTCAATAGTGCCATTAAAGCCTAAAGGTATTCCAAATTCTAAGAGACAAAAGGGTGAGACAAAAACACAAAACAGCTGTTCATTCATATTTCCACATTAAGAAGTTGACATAATAAGAAATACAGACATTTGTGTCTTTGGTTATAAAAGATAAAACCAAACAAATTCAAGACAACTCTTGTTTTGGAACAATTTTGGTCCCAATATTGACCCATTGGAAAGGGAAGTAACATGTAAGCATAGTATAAGGTGATGAGTCCAATTTCTCACCGTGTAGGGTACGTTAAACGAGAAGTGTCATCATCAAAGTTCGAATTTGAGACATCTGAGGGTGAACAGAGTCCATCCTAGAACATGTCACCACACTTCTTGGTGGTAGAACTTAGTAGCAAGGTGTATGACCATTTGGTATCTGGCATCCACTAATCGTGGTCCGATTAGTCCAATTTCTCGATGTGGAGTGACCATGGCAGCTATGTCGAAAACTTCCTTAAAGGACGCATTCTCCCCTGTAAGAAGATACCTTTCACCAGGTTTGCCTTTGTCCATAGCTGCAATATGCCCGTCAACCACATCATCAACATGGCTAAAAGAACACCTGTTCCATCCTAGAACATGTCACCACACCTCTTGGCGATAGTACTTAGTAGCAAGGTGTATGACCATTTGGTATCTGGCATCCACTAGTCATGGTTCGATTAGTCCAATTTCTTGTAGGGCACGTTAAAGGAGAAATGTTATCACCAAAGTCCGAACCCAACAACTCTTGCTAAACATTATGATTCGTCTACTATCAATCTAGAAAAGCTGTACACTATTAAGTCGACTTGCAACATGTACCAAACATGTAAAATTTCTAGCAAGGTTTTTACCTGTTGAATTACAGAAGCAGTACGACACTTACAATGACCATGAGGTGTGCTGGGATGACTGAATAATTCCCTCAACCCTCACTTAGAGGTTCGAGTTTGAGCCCTGAAAATAGAAAACGTTTCAGTAGGAAGCCCACCCCCTTACGGCGGACTTATCCAACACAGGTTTGTATTAATCAGGCCAGTGTGTACCAAGTATCAGATGATGAAATTAAAACAAGTATAACACTAATATACATGTCAAATTTTTGCATTTATTAATGTGAAACTCAAAAGTTTCAAATCACAAGTAAAAAAGAACATATATAGCAACAAATCATCAAGCTTTCAATATTGGCTATAGAATAACGTGTATTCAGAGTCATCGTAAGTGTAATGTACACATAATAAAACACCACAATGTCAGTATTTAATCAACCCCAAGTTCTTTAACCATGGAAGCACCTCAGACAGACCTTCTTTCAAGCTTCTAGGGTGGTAATCCAGTTCTGCCTTTGCCTTATCACAAGAGTAAGCCCACTGATGTCTAAGCACGCAAACAGTCTGCTCAAGATGAAGTATAAAGAGACGATAAGAATGAAGGTCTAATGAAAGCTACCGGGTATAAAAACAGGGGGGGATTGGGGAAATAAAAAGAAAAGAAATGTAGGTCAGCCAAAACCACAATGCATTGAATATGAAAAAGGCCCTTCAAAGTCATCATCTGTTTTCGGACGGGGGTGAAAAAATTCGGCCTGCTTATGTGCTTACTGCAAACATCATTGTTCTACTTTTGTTTGGTGCAGCAAATACTAAATCTTTTAGTAGCTTGTTGAGGAGGAAAAGTTTTAAAAAAAGGAAGACCGAACAAAGAGGCACATGTACTGCCCTAGTTATGCAAATGCAGAGTCCAGAAGTAGAGGGTTTAGTTTGAGAAACAAGAAATACATATTAAACAGACGCATAAATATTAATCCCGTACTTCTTTTGTAAGTAATAGTCCTGAACTAAAAGCTACAAAAATGAAAAAGGTCTATTAGATATGCTAAGAAAACAATTTTTCACACTTTAGAGCGAAATAAGGAGGCACTGTTATCCACATCAGAGTAACAGATATGCAGCAATTTAAATAGGTGGAGTGTATATAGGGGGACTGAGCATATCCAAGAAAGACACAAGTGGTTGCCTTGTGGACAATTTTTCTCTTAACTGCGCAGGAATATGAACAAAACATGTGCATCCAAACACTCGCAAATGCATATTATAGTACTGCCGCAATAAGAAGTTTGTGAGGTGCCGCTGCAGCTTGGAGTATCGTAGAATAAGAGGAATATTTTTTTATTGGGGTGATAGCTCTGAAAAGACAAATTGCCAATCTTTTCTTTCATCTCGGGAAGAGCAAATTCAAACCCCTCCAGTAAAATAAGAACAAGCCCCGTCCCTTTCTGTTCTGAAGAAGGTTTGGATCTTTCAACTAAGCATCCATTCAAACTTGAATTCCAAGAAATAATTTGGCTAGAAACTTAGAAAAGAAAGCTAAGCCCTATGTATCGGTCACTGTAATTTTGCTGCATTAAGCAAATTCCCTCTTTTGCCAATTATTTTGTCTCGATTATCAAACGACTTATGGCACAATCCTCCAAGAAAAACCAGTATAACAAATAAAAACTTGAAGTATCAATCTGTTACTTACAGGAGGACTGATTAGAGGAAGCTTTCCAGTTAATTTGGAGAAAAGAACTGATATCCAGCCATAAGCTTCAATAATAAGTAGGGGGATACCAAACAAAGGCTTCTTTGTCTGAGTGACCATGGCAGCTATGTCGAAAACTTCCTTAAAGGACGCATTCTCCCCTGTAAGAAGATACCTTTCACCAGGTTTGCCTTTGTCCATAGCTGCAATATGCCCGTCAACCACATCATCAACATGGCTAAAAGAACACCTGTCGTTTGCTTGGCCAATGTAACCAGGTAAACGCCCATTAAAGCGTTCAATTAGCTGAAAAAAGAAATATGTTTAAACTCAATACCACATAAATTTTCATATGTTTGACAAATTAATATAGAAGCTAATTAGTACAATTGCAAAAACCTAAAATCGCAAGATGAGCATTGACCTGAAGCACTATTTTCTTTTTCCTTCTACTCCTCTTCATCTTCTTCCTCCACCCATCTCCAATTTCTCACCAGACATACACCAGATAAGTGTAATGATGCACCTCTCCTAATCTTGTACTATCTCCTCGACTCTTTTTGCTGTTTTGATTTTGTGTCTCTTCTTTTGTTTACTTCCAGGCTGAGTAGTTTGAAGAATTTCGAATTATTATTTCCTAATTCTAAGGAAAAGAAGGAAACTTAAAAACCACCCCTCTTGTAGAATGATAATTATGGCATCATTGAACATGCTTTAGTCTTGGGAAAAAGAACTCATTATGCATGAAATGATAGAACATGTGAAAGCTTTTAATCAACAACAAGAGCAGTGCCAATGTAGCAATAACCAAATCCATAACATTAAAACGATTTACCATACAGGCAAAGACATTTTCAGACTTAAAAAAAGGAAGGAAGATAGTTGAAATGTTTACCATACGAGCAACGACATTTCCAGATGTGACCTTCCCAGGACCATATATGACTCCTGGATAAACTGGCACTATTGGTATTCCTTCAGACGCAGCATCTAATGCAACTTTATCAGCAACAGCTTTCGATTTCTCATACTCCGTACAGAAGAATTTTCCAGAATGAGTCTGAATTTGATAATATTTAAACAAACTTCTATGAGAAAAGCATATCTAAACATACATATTGAATATGTCATTTACATTATTTGAATTGCCTCAACTAAAGCTCAAACTGTCAAAACATGAGAAGATTATTTGTTTTAGGTATGATCGTGTGAATTGCCTCTCATAAAAGCTCAAAGTTTTAAAGCATGAGAACATTTATATATTTTAGGTAATATAAGTTCATCAGTGAACCAAACACAACAATTTTGCTCGCAATGACACATGAACTGTCTCATCTAAAGCTTACATTATTAAAGAAGGAACACGTTTATTATATTGGATCTGTAACGGAGTCTATCAGCTTTCATACCTGAGTTTCATCGGCAACATATCCATCGGTTGGTCCCAAGGCAAAAAATGATGATGTGTACACAATTTTCTCTATAGTTCCTGCTTCTTTATAAGCTTGCAACACATTCGTCAAACCTCCAACATTCACCTATAAATGCATTGCAATAACAAAAATCTAAAGCAGCTATAACTACTTAAAAGTAGCAATAAAGGGTATTTGGTTTAGGGTATAATGTCGAGTAAAAAACATCAACCCAGTGTATTCAAGCTCCCGCTATGTGCAAGGTCCGGGGAAGGGTCCGACCATTGGGGTCTATTGTACGCAGCTTTACCTCATCATTTACTACTTAGAAAACCTATAGTTCCACCTATTTTTTAATACTTAGAAATATCGTAAAAAGACTATTCTTATAAGCTATGAATCCACCATCAATTAATACTCTGAAAAATAATAAAAACCCTATCTTTATCCTATCATTCCACCATCAGATATTTGTACAAGTACTCCCTCCGCTCCTTTTTACTTGTCATGAATTCCTTTTGGATAGTCAAACAATATGAAAAATGCAATCTATAGTATTTTTCGGATAGTTTTTGAATATCTAAATTTTTATTTGAAAATATCGAATTAACATTCTAATGAGGTTTAAATATCTAAAATGTAACCCACTTTTATACCTCAACACCGAAAAATTAGAACTTATTTCAAAGTAAAAATTAATCTACAATAAACATTGTCCGGAAATTGTGCTCACGGAGATGAATCTAGAAGGATCCGGAATCCAGGGTTCGACTAAAGCAGCAGCGTGAAAGATGACGTGGCAACCGGAGCAGGCCTGAAGGAGTGATTGATAATCGGTGACATCTCCGAACACAAGCTCGAGGGTTCCGGCGCTGCTTCCGCCGTCAGTAGGCGGAGTTAGAGAAGAAAGGTCGCTTGTGCGGCGGACGAACGCTTTAACATGGTGGCCGGCGTTGAATAACTCACGGCAGAGACGTCCACCGAGGTAACCGGAAGCGCCGGTTACCAATACCACTTTCTTCATTTTCAGGCCTTTTTAGTCAACAGTAGGACATGTGGACTTCTTAGGCAGGATTTAGTTTTTCTTTTTTTGGTAATTTGTAATTGTGGTGTACCAATTTGTGTCAACTCGACTTTATTCTTTGTTTGTTTGCATTTAATGAAATATTTAAAATTGAGAATCTAGAATCGTCGAAGGTCAGGTTTAGGCACGAGTTCTAAAGTAAATTATAAGGGGTCGCATATATAAATCAGACTTGTGCATACAAGAAAAATTAATCGTTTAAATTCTTTTATATTTCATGTAAAAAATATTCATCATCACTCTATTAATAATCATCAATCATCCTCACAAAAAAACATCTCCATCATTGTCAGCTATCATTATCGTTATCCACCATCACCAACACTTTTATGGTCATAACCCACCAATCATCATCGTCATCACAATTACTATCATGGCTACGTTACTACTACACTTACTTCTCCATCATTATAATCATATCATTATCGTTACTGTCATTATTTATGTAGTTATTGTCATCTCCATTATCACTATCAACTAATACCACCATTAAAATCAATTTTTACTATCAACAAACTCCAACATTGATCACAATTAACATCACTATTACCTACCATCATATATTCTTCGATTAGCATCACCACACTTTTACCTCTGTCATTAATATTAGTCATATTATTAGTCAACCTCTACTATCAACCATCACTATCTTCACTACTGCTTCCACCACTGCTATTAGCCACTATCATCATCGTAACTAATCTCAACTACCAACCATTTTCAATCACAAGCAACATCACTATCATTGTCAACTATCATCACTGTTGTTTACCATCACCAACATTTTTATTGTCGTAGTCAACCAACCACCATCGTTATCACAATCACCATCATTGTTGCATTACTACTACATTTACTTCTTCCACCATTATAATTATATCATTATCGTCACGATCCTTATTTATGTTGCCACCATCTCCATCTCCACCTCCACTATCAACCATTACCACGGTTGCAATCAATTTTTACTGCCAACGAACTTTGACATCATAATTAACATTGTTATCAGCTACCACTATATATTCTTCAATTACTACTACTGCACTTTCACCTCCATCATTAATATTAGTCACTACTATCACAATGGTCAATCTCTACTATCAACCTCTACCATTGTTGTTATCGTCTCCACCACTAGTATCAGTCACTACCATCACTGTAACTAATCTCTACTACCAACCATTTTCATCATGATAAC
The DNA here is from genome assembly GCA_000787875.1 of Solanum virginianum. Taxonomy (NCBI): domain Eukaryota; kingdom Viridiplantae; phylum Streptophyta; class Magnoliopsida; order Solanales; family Solanaceae; genus Solanum; species Solanum virginianum. Next base: position 125,936 of record DF357883.1, on the reverse strand, counting down.
CAACACTATTACCAATCACCGCACATTTTCAGTCATTATCATCAACACCACCTCTACAAACTATCTCCATCATCACTAACAAACATTACACTTTTTTGAAGAATAATTATTTTATTTTATTAATATTTTAATAATTAATTATTTTTATTTAATTGTTTATGTTTTATTATTACATAAATAAAATTATTTATGTTGAAATATTGAAAAATAAATTATCTTAATTATTCAATGCTCACGATTAAAACAAACATCTTAATCATTCAAAATGTAAATATAAATTGAAACATCTAAATTTTATTAAATTTGTTTATGATCTATATAAAATAATACATAAGTCATTGAAAGACTTACATATCCCTCTATCTCCCTATCTATTCATCCTCTGCATGGAAAGACTCTCCAAAGCCATTGACCACCTAGTCCTCCACAAACACTGGGATCCCATAAAAATCTCTCATGGAGGGCCAAAAATCTCCCACCTCTTCTTTGTAGGTGACCTCACCCTGTTTGCCAGAGCTGACCAAAAGAACTGTCACACCATCATGCGCCTGTTGGCTCTCTTCAGCAAGCACTCTGGCCAAAGAACTAACCTGACCAAGTCAAAAATCCTTTTCTCCTCCAACTGTACTCCAACAAACAAAATATGTTGCGAGAGCATCTTGCAGATGAGTACCACTGATTGCTTTGGAAAATATCTTGGATTTTCTACCTTCCATAAGAGGCCCAAGGACCGTGATTTTTAATTCTTCCTGGATAACATGAGAAAAAGACTAGAGGTTGGAAAACCACTCACCTCAACATGGTTGGTAAAACAACCCTTATCAGGGCCACCTTGAGTATCATGCTAAACCATGCTATGCAAATCCATAAGCTCCTTGCAAAAATCACCAGGGCAATTGACAAAATCAAAGAGACTTGCTTTGGGGGTCCACCAGGAAAAAAAGAAAATTCCACTTGATCAATTGGGATACCATCACAATTGACAAACCTGAGGGAGGTCTTGGCCTTCAAAGATATGATGTCAAGAACAGAACCCAGTTGGCAAACCTTGCCTGGACAACTGCTAAGGAACCTACCAGTCTTTGGGCAAGAGTTCTCACCTCCAAGTATCAGCCCAGGCAAACACCCACCACCAACACCCCTAGGGATAGGAAACCTGTCTCTAGAACCTGGAAATACATCCAAGAGGGCTGGAAAGATTGTTAAGGGGCCATCAGATGGTCCCCACACTCAGGAAGCAATGCTAAGTTTGTTGAGGACCAATGGATTTCACACCTAGGACCCATCAGACAAAGAATCTGTGGACCCCTCAATAAAGGAGAAGAGAACCTAAAAGTGAAGGATTTTGTCCTAAACAAAAATTGAAACTTTGGACCTCTGTCATTCCAATTACCTCGTGACCTGCAAGATATCATCCTAGACTGCCCCATCCCTGACCCATCGCACAAAGGGGACACTCTCAACTGGCAACTCACAACTAATAGATATTTCACCTCAAGCTCAGCCTACAAGAACATTCGCAGGCACCATCATAAGTAACTTGTTACCCACCCTAATAACTTCCGCTGGATTTGGAAGTATAGGATCCCTAACAAGATCAAATTCTTCCTTTGGCTCTTTAACCACAATCGCCTCCCCACTAATCGCCTCCTCAACAGTAGAGGAATGAACGTGGGAGACACATGCCACACCTGTGGCCTTTCAGCTGAAGATGCCACCCATATCTTTCTTAAGTGCCCGAACGCCACTATTTTTTGGACTGACCTCTTAGCCTTCTCCACCAACCCAATGCCTACTGGAATGACTGATGTTCCTGTATAACTATGTGGGAAAACATTAGGAAAAGGAATTTCAATCACATGATCACCTGGGCAGAACTGATCCCCTTCTGCCTCTGGGGCCTTTGGCTAGCCTGTATTGACAATCAATTCAACGATAAAAATGAGATAACCAAGGCAACTCACTGCTACGAGAAAGCTGTGGAATATCAAATGTTAGCACAACACAAGGAAAAAAGGCAAGCTCAGAGCAACATCCAAGTGAAATGGACCCTCCCAAACCCAGGATACATCAAACTGAATGTAGATGGAGCAGTTAAAGAAAACCCCGAACAAGGGGGAATAGGAGGAGTTTTTAGAGACCACAATGGACAGTGGATAGGAGGCTTCAGCTGCAAAATTCAGTGGACAAACCCACTCCTTGGAGAACTCCAGGCCCTCCACAAAAGTTTAACATGCGCATCCAGCAAAAATTTGGCACCCCCTGGAAGTCAAAACTGATTCTCTTGAGTTGATATCCTCAATCACCAAAGGTAACCCTTTATATGATAATTTAATACTTGATTGCAGGTACTTAATGCAAGTATTGGGATTTCAAAAGCTAGTGCACATCTATAGGGAGCAAAATCAAGTCGCGGACACACTAGCTAAAGTAGGACTGAATCAAGGCACCATGGAACACGATCACTTTTTGGAAGTTCCACGAATGTCTACTCACACCCACATCTAAGTAGACATTGTCGGAATTACTTTTGTCGGGAAAATTTATGTTAAAACTACTTCTATTAGTAATCTTTTGCCCTTGGGCCTGGTGTGGCCCAATCTAACGCTAATGTTCAAACAATCGCCCCACCCACGCCAACTCTTTGAACTAATTAATAGATATCCTGTTTGACCAAAAAAAAAGTCAATCATTCTTCTTATATAATTTATAATAAATCAATAACCAAATATTCTAATAGCTATTATGCTTATAATATTTTTTATAAATAAGTATGACATTATAAAAAAAAATTCGTTTATAAATAAATATATTTTATGAATTTATGATATAAATTTTTAACTACATATAATTTCATTTGTCAGTTTTAGAAGAAAGAAGAAAACCAGCGGAAAGAGTGTACCGGCGATTTGTAGAGATTTTAAGAGCTTTAGATCAAACATTATTTTGAAGGATTTAATCGAGGATTTCTAGAGTTTCTCTATCAAAAGGTAATTTTTTTCTTATTTTATGGGTATAATTGGTGAATTTTCAAACTACAAATACAAGTGACAAGCTAGAACGTCTTTGTTAGCCTAAATGGATTAATTTGGGACTTGTTTGGATATATAATCATATTTGTAGATTATACCTTAGTTGAAATGATAAACCATAGTTTTGAGGTAAATTAAGGCTTACTCATTGAAAGAGGGGTTATTTTTTTAGTCAAATTGTTCATGCCCACTATATGTTCGACGAAATTCCCAAAAAAGAAGATTTTTTGACTAGTATTTGTGTGAGCAATGGAGCAGCGGCGGAGTCGGAGTCAGGATTTCAGTCAAGGGTTTCAAAATCTAATTATGTATAAACAGTATGATTTTTCACTCTATATAAATAAAAAAGTAATTTTGACTATGTATAAATAGTATGGTTTTTCCCCATAGAGGGTTCGGATGAACCCCTTAGGCATAAGGTGGCTCCGCCCCTGCAATCAAGTGCTTATTATACCACATTTTTAATATAATACTTAGCATAAGAAAATAGTTGTGTAATATATTGCCTTATTTGACTAGTGTATTATTGGCTAAGTTTTCACAATTTTATTTACCACTACTGTGTTAGGTGAAATTGTTTGCAACATTTTATGGTCAGTCGTGTTTTTTTTTACCCTCCCTAGGAGCTCTCGTTTATGCTCCCATAGTAATTCAAACCGTTGGGGTGGAGGATGCTTGCCACCAGAGCAACCCCATCTTGTGGTGTGATCATATTCGGAATAAGATGAGAGAGCTAGCCGACCTCCCGTTGTGTGAGTCCCATGGAGGCCAGGGTTAGCTATCCCTTGCTTGTAGGGACTATCTAATCGAGTCCTCCTTCTTATCTTCATTTTTTGTGATGTGTGTCTTCTTGTTGATCACATTTCCCATGAGTTGGCAATTACTTTATGGTCGCTGAGGATAAAAAAAACATAACTTGAAGTGTTCTCAAGTGCTTAGAGTGATAGGCTGTCGCAGTTTGTGGCTAGGTCGTAAATATAAGCATTTTTTGCAAGCATGCTGCTTGCAAATCAAACACTCTGTCCTGATGGGAGTGGTGTTATGGAAAGAAGCCATTTTAGCTTAAATAATAAAACATAGTGGGGTGAAAGTTTCTGGGTAAAGGTTGTGAAACTAGATCTGTCACTCTTAGTTCTTGTCATTGAATCTACTGAAGTCTAGACACTGACAATTGCAAATTATACGCAGAGAAGATTAACTGCTTAGTGTAAAGAAATGGAATGTACAAAAGAAGTGACTCCCTGATGCGAGGGTGATCACAAGATTAGCCGCGGGCCATGTTGTTGGAGGAAGAAGATCTATGTGAACCTATGATCTTGTGGAAACAAGGGACTGATAGTCTCTACTTTTACCTGTTAAGTTTTGCATCTTGAGAGGATCGACTAGGTTCCATTAGTTTTGTCAGTGAAAGGCATTATTGACAGTTAACTCTCTAGGATGATGAAAAGAGGCAAAGGAGTTATAGCAGCAATTTATGCCATTGCAGTTTTTTCTTACACTTGAGGAATTCAAGCTTTGAAAGGATGAGGGATCTATATTCTGTGTGGCTCTGTTGACACTTTCTGGATCTGTTCTCCATGATTGTTGAGTCCTTCTCTAAATCCTTTGCCTCCAATGCTGAAATTGTGGCTTGCAGGGAAATAAGTCTACACTAAGCTAAACGACCTAGAAACTTAAGTGAATCTGTTTTGGCATCTTTTACTTTGCTTTGACTGCGACTTTGTTTGGTCTTCCTATTTCCTTCGGCAGAGTTTCAGCCTGCCTTCTTATGAATATAGAAAACCTTAGAGATTCCCAACCTGCTGACATCCCCGTGAATAGAGTCATTATTAGTGTTACATCTTCGAATTCGAGAGAGGGTTTTCCTCTTATCTCTGGAGGGGAGAGGGGATCTGGGGCAGTGGCTAGGAGCGAGTTGAGTGATAGGGCATATTTAAAGATGTAAAATTCAAGTCTTGCAGCTCAATTAGAAGAATGATCCCAAACTGCAGAAGAATAGACTCTTCTTTTTGCTATATTCCTTTGAACTTTGTTAAGAAGTCTTTTGTACACCAATCTTCTTGATACTTTGTCTAGAAAAAAAATGGAAAACTAAATTTTATTCAAGTTACATTCCTGATTTTGTGTTTTTTTCCTGGTGTTTATTTGCAGTAAAGATTCTTGATATAGGGAGCCATGATTTCAAGCAGTAACTTATTTCATAAAACCCACTATGAGATCCTAGGTGTGAAGGAAGATGCAAATTTGGAAGAAGTTCGTAAAGCCTATCGTTCAGCCATACTTTGTTTTCATCCAGACAAGCAGCAAAATGCATCAGAAACATCCAATTCTGAATGTCTGACAGAAAACAAATTTTTAGAGATACAGAAAGCATGGGAAACCATTGGCAACCCGAGGTCACGTGCACTTTATGATGCTGAATTGCTAACTTTGAGACAGGATGCAACAATATCTGAAGATGTCTGTTTAGATGACCTTACAGTTCAAGATTCTGGTGATACTATAGAGCTTTCTTATCCTTGTAGATGTGGCGACTACTACTTTATTGATTCTTTTGAGTTGGCAGACACGGGGTGTTCAATATCAAGAGATGGGGATACGGTATCTTTGCTAACATCTAAATCATTGCCAACATCTGTTGTGCTTCCTTGTGGATCTTGCTCACTTAAAGTCCGATTACTGATCAATGGTGATTCTAAGCTTCCCAGAGATGCTCACTTGTAATTGCGGCTGTGCTGGAAACATTATTCTCAGGTGATATTTTTGTTAAATTGTTGAAAATTGAAATGACAAGAAAAAATAGGAAGAAAGAAATTTTTTGGGTCTTTTTCTCCCAAGGTTAGTAATTCTAACTGGTTTGTAGGCCAGATGACAGGGCTATTTTTTCATTAAAATTCAGTAGTTTTAAATAGTTGATGGTACTTTTTTTTCACAAAATTCCTGATCCTGGTCATTGTGTGTGGTCTAAAATAGTTCATGGTACTTTTATGATTCTTTGAGAGGTACAACAACCATAAAAATGCATCGCCCTTCTTCACTCACGCGAGTTTGCTGGGTCAGACTTTTCCAACTACTGCCCCCATGAGAGTTGCACCAGCTAAACATCATTGCCTTGGTCAGCCTTTACCTAACCAACAACCTAATACTATGTAGGCTCTTTAAACAATGCTTTTTAGCTTTCTTCACAGTTTAGTCTGAAATGTTCTTCAGAATTTGACGCGTTATGAACCCGACAGGAAAAGGCCATATTGACTTTTAACCATAACCAACATTTTTGCAGTCAAGAACTATGCATGGACCTGCTCCTGCAAGTGGTCATTATTTGGTGACAATGTCCTCTTTTCATCCCTTAACTTTAGGCTGAAGTGAAGCAATTCACCATAAATTTAGCATCTTGCCCATGACTAAGATACACCAAGTTTACTTGTATGCAATCAGAAATTCAGTAGTCCATTGCTTTAGCTTCAGAAAATACCTTGCAGGTTCCTTTTGCTCAAGTCTTCTTTCACCTTTTAAGATTAAAGCTCCAGATAGGATGCCACCTACAACTCTAATCAAGAAATAGCAGCAACACTTCTAAAAACATGGGGTTTTCTCCTAATCAAGAATCTCCAAATCATTCTAAGAGATTCAAATTCCTTAGTCTCAACCCTCAAGGATGCTTTTGCAAACTGCCATTCTTTTCGGAAAAGACCAGATTCAAGTCCAGAAGATGATCCGATTTGTGACTAATGATGATGAAGATGAAGTACTCATTTAAAGCCATGTAATTCTTCTAAGTTCAATGCGATTAACTGCCGATTTGCTCATATTTTTCTAAAAACTGTTCCGTGGTTTTGTCAGCAGGTGTTTATTTCAGCAGTGATAAGTCAATACATGGAGTTGAAATGCAGAAGAAAGACAACCATCACAACTGACAAGTTTACCTGGGCTTTCTCTCCAACAACAGGAGATTTGTTCATCTCTGCAACACTAAGACAGAAAGGGGAGGACAACGAAGATCAAGAAACAGAAGAAAGGGAAGATTTTTACTCTGTTGCTAGTCGTCTTTCTCCCTGTTCCAGTGCTACAAGTTTTGAGGCATTTGTCACAGCTAAGACAGTCTTTTCTCGTTCCTCAAGCTTAGACAGGATTGACTTCCAAGATCCCTGGAGGCATTCTATTATCCAAGATCTATCTGGCTGTGAAGGATGGCCATTTGGTCTATACCGAAAGGCCTTGTTACTTCCACCTTTGCCAAAAATCACCATCTGATTCTTGGTCATGGCGTAAGAGTGCTAGAATGGTTAAGATGTACTGATACCTCCATTTCCCAAAGCATTTCACATTTTCCATGGAGAAATGATGCTTGATCTTATGTTTATGTATGAACTGTGTTATATGATATCTACAATCTTTGCATAATTGACAACAGCTTCTGAACATAGTTCATATGTTTCAAAAGTCCCTTCTCTTGTCTCACACTTCTCAACAGGCATACTTAGAGTAGTTATCCACACTAGTGTCAATCAAAGATATTCATAGATTCAGTTTGATCAATTGAACACAAGAGAGATATCACAAGTCCAAAACAGTAGACCTGATTCATCAGTAAATCAGAATCGATTGACATGAAAACAATATCTTTCTGTCAAAACTGTCTCCTGAAGAAGTTATAAGGATTAGTATCAACTACATATTGCTGCTATAGCATTATCAAACTTGCAGAAGAACACTGCAATTTAACGGATCACATCGATATCATCCATTCCAGTATTCATATGAAAAGCCAGCACTAATCCATTTATCTGTGTTGCTCGGACTCTTCAAAAATGTTAACGGTTGCGTATCGGGTCGACTTAAAACGGTGTAACTTTGAAGGGTTCTGACTTTCAGCCACCATTGAAGCATTATGCTCTTTGCTCAACATAGGAACCAGCAAGGCCTGAAGTCCCAAGAACTGTAACCTGGAGTGAGAAAGCCAAAAATCACTATGAGAAAACAAATAATGATAAAAAGTTATTGATAAGAATCGGTCATAGGATCCAATTCAAACCAAAATGCTAGATCAAGAGATGAGAATTATCCAAGACCATATAAAGCGACCAAATATCTTAAACACACCGATGTGGGACTCAATAGTATTTCTTTCGGAGATCCCATAACGACGTCTACTGTATTTTGTAGAAACATTCTCAAGTATGATGAAAATTTGCATTTGAAACATCTCATGACTCATGCAAGAAAGTGAAAAAAATCACAATTTACAACCAAATTAGTTTATTTCCATAACAAAAAGGGCAGTCTGGTGCAAAATGCATCCTGTGTTCATGCAAGATGCGGGGATGGGCCATACCCCGAGGGGTGTAATGTAGATAGTCTACCCTTATACAAGCATTAATGATTGTTTCCACAGCTCAAACCTATGAACATAGGTGTCACGGCTCTACTTAAGAAACTCACATTGCCTCCACAACATTACTATTGCTTCAAGTTTCCCCTTTGATTAGTTTATTTCCATTAGAAACGGTAAATTTTGTACACAACAAAATGCTTAATGTTTTCTACATAACGAAGTTATCATCTGTTAAAAAATTAAAGTTTCGACCAGGGAAACAAAAAATAGTTAGAATAGTGAAATGCAACACAAATCTGGAAAGTTTTGAAAAATGAACGGTCAGTAGACTAAGTGCAGCATAATTTTCCAGAAGTAACTGAACCCCGCTCTATTAATATATAATCTCAAGTTGGCAGAGGTTTCTAAACTAATTTTTGGATAGTAACTATATGCGCAGAACATAATTTGAAAGCAGAGCCGATGAATCACAAAACGCTAACACTGTAAAAAAAAGTTTGACTATCAATTTTTCGAAACAAACCCTAAAGGAAAATGAAAAGGATTACTTAACCACACTGTAGATGAATTACTTGACTCTCTTAAATTACCTAGGCTGTCCTCCCCTCTCCCACTGCCACTTTAACGCCCTAATACAAGAGAAAAGTAATTTGGGTTGCAGATATTGCTTGTGATGAAGTCATAAACTATTCAATAAAAAGCTGAATATGTAGAACCAACTTGCTGCAAAGTAGATCGTACCTTTCCCCATTCAGAATCAAGGCCACTGCATCTCATTTTCAAGTGTATCATCTTTGTCCCTAGTTCCATCTCAACTTTCTTCTTCAGGTATCCCTCTTCTGACCCAAAAGCACTCAAATAGGTGTTGTAACGTTGAAATATTGTTTGGAATGCATCAGAGAATTCTTTTGACATAGGCTTCACAGTCTGCGACAATATAAATAATTGAACAGCAAGAACTTGAGAACATGTGAATGAAGTCCCTGGTTTTAAACCCCTCTTACCTCACCACTTAAACCGATCACGTCATCAATTTCCATTTTCAGAGATGTGAGAATCCCTGTGAACTCCTCCACCGCCTCTGCTGCACGGAAAACATTAATCAAGGCTTCTTGACCAGCCTTATCATCAGTACTTTTTGTCAATGCATTCTCTGCATCACCAACAACTGCATTTGGAAGCTCATCCCAGCTTGTAGCCATCAAGTCCTTGAAGGGAAGCTCATCAGCTTGTAGCCATCAAGTCCTTGAAAGCTCGTTTGATCTCCGGATCTTTTATGTCAGGCATGTGGGCCACATCCTCACTAAAAGAACGTGTGCTTCCTATTGCCGTGGTCAAAGGATGTCGCAGTTCTAGAGTATAGCAAAATATTGGTTTCGTATTAGTGAAATAAGATCCAAAAAATCAAAAGCACTACCTCACATGTGATCATTAAGCTGCTTCATGATTTACAGATACAGAACTTGTAGATTACTCTTTTGAAACCCCTGGAAAAAGTCATCATTGAGGACCATTCTACCCAATTAAAAACCTACATAGGTTGTAGTAACCCTCAATCTAAGTAATGCTCTCCAGAATTCAAATGAAAAGCCAGCACTAATACATTTATCTATGTTGCTCGGACTCTTCAAAAATGTCAACGGTTGCGTATCGGGTCCACCAAAAACAGTGTAACTTTGAAGGATCCTCCATGGATGCAACAACATTTTTGGAGAGACCAAGCAACTTAGACATTTATACATGCCCACACTAATCACAGGGTGAGTGAGCTAAACATTTGCCAAACCCATGCTCACTACCAAGACTATGTTTTTGCAGTGGGATAATGGCATGCTCCGAAATTCATTTGTCGTTTTTGCAGTGGAACAATACCATTGTTAGGTATTCATTTGTACTTGATGTTTTATTTCCCAAGTATTTCTTCAAATGGGCGGACAATGATTCAACTTTTTAGAACAACATCCATTTGGACAATGTTCCAACCTCAAACAAGTTGTGATCAGGGGCGGAGCTAGGGTACCAGTTCATCTAAAAGATACCCTTATCCTACATATATATACAGTCAAAATAATCTTTTCTCTATAAATACCATATGTTGAGACTGTTAGTGAAAATCTTGGTCCCGTCACTAGTTGTGAGCAGCTATATGAATCCTTTTAGACGATGTCTGAATCTCATACAAGTCTGATCAGCTATATGAATCCTCAAACTCCATTCAGACTATAAATTCAACTTCTCACATTACACATTACCAATCCGAGCAGAATAAAAACTTGATCTTTAATATTGGGTATGTCCAAGAACATGTAAATATAAGCAAAATCGAAGTAAATATACGAAAAACATATGAAAATGCAAGAACCACGAAAAGGGGTTCTTAGGATAAGCTGAAAAATACAATCTTTCAAATTGGGTATGTCCAAGAACATGGGAATATAACCAAAATCGAAGTAAATATATGAAAAATGTGAGAAAATGCAAGCACCACGAAAAGGGGTTCTAGGAGAAGCTGAAAAATGGAAGTGGCGATGGGAGTGGTGGTTGACGGCGGCAGCTGCGGCGGCGGAAACGGAGAAAGGTGAAGATCTCCGACATATGGAACGATAGAGTGATCGTATCAGTATCAATTTCTGCATTTTTGCAAAGTTTTCTTCTTTGGTTGATGACAAGATTGAAAATTTCAGACTCCCAAAGGAACAGTTCCTCACATCCCTTTTACTTGTGACACATTCTGAAAATCAATTTCATTATTTTTCAAAATTAAATTTATTTGATATATATTAAATTACTATATATTAAAATTATATATAAATATTATTCATTATAATTTTTTATAAAATATATTTTAAGATATTAATTGAATATTCATGTAATATAATTTTGAAAATCGAAACGTGACATATAAAAAAAGAAACGAAGGGAATATCGACTTGTAAATAAAATGAGTTATTAAATCACATCAAAGGATGTGGTGCAGTGGATGAAGCTACTCCTCCCTTAAATTACACCAATGTGGGTATCGGACGCCGAATGAAAAAAAAAGGTATTAAACCATAAAAGAAACATGAATTTAGAATTTCTCATATTTTCAATCAAAATACGAAAAGGAAAAAATATCACTATAGAAACTCTTAGTAGTTAATTATGGTTTATAATATTTTTTTGGTAAGTTATAATATGTTGTTAATGTTTGAGTAAATAGGAGTATTTGCTTTTGTTTTTGTTTTCGGTAAGATTCAAATGTGAAATCTCATTGTTCTTCGTCAAATTATGTCTTTAAGTGTCTACATGATCGAGTAACAATGTTTGCAAATATTTTTATGAAAAGATTTTTTTGTTCTAACAAAAGGAATCATAATTACAAATATCTAAGATAATTAAGAATTTAAGATGGAATAAACGAACAATTAGCATAATTAATATGAGATATTAGGTCTTAACATATCTTTTCTATTTTTTTTCTCTCTAAGAAAGATTGGGCTGAAATAATACCAAAAACTAATTCATAAATTAGAGAATATTACATAGATGATTAAAAGCATTATACTTCATAAATCCATCAAAAATAAACAAAAAGCCTAATACATTTAAAGAAAATAAATAACAAGTGGAAATTTTTGGTTATCGTAATTAATTGGGAGGTAAATACGAATATAAACTTCAGAATCAGAGACTATATTTGAAATATCTTTTGATGAAACTCCGATTTGAGAATCAATACCTGGAGGGATTGCATCAGTACCCAAAAGTCTCTCAACATGGCCATTTTTGTAAACTACAAAAAATGGTAAGAACTCATAATCAAGCTCTAAATTGCTTGTAGCCATTTAATGTTTAGCCTTAAATTAAGTATAGTAGTTGGATTTTTTAAATTGTTCTTGAAGTATATGTATTTATATTATGTTCATATATCATTATCATCATCGAAAGGAATATCCTCTAAATTTGAAAATTGGTTGATCCAGTTTATTTGTTTTAACTTTAACGATATATTTTTACTCTGACATATATTTTATTCTACTACTAATACTAGTAGTAGTAGTTTAGACTAGAACAATTCGAACTTCACAACATGAATTTTGAATTGAAGAAATTGAACTTTAGGACACAATATTTATAAAACTTAAACTTTGTAATATCAAAGCTGAAATCCTGAAATTTGAACTGAAAAAATAGAACTTCAAGACATTGAAGTATAAATTCATTTTCAAGATATTAAAGTCAAAATCCTGAAGTTTGAACTAAATTTTTTTTTTACCTTTGACATACTAAAGCTGAATTTGAGTGAGAATATGATCAAAATGATCCTTAGTGTATACGTGTTACTTTATTTTGATCCTTAATGTATCACACATGATTGAAATGATCCTTAACATATTATAAATGATGTTCATTATGACTAACTAATATATATTTTGTTAGTCATATGTGGGACTCCCTATTAAATATAACACCCCCTTTTTTTGACATATTTGTCTGGTTAGAACAAAATATCAAAATGAACGCTTTGTATAATATATTAAGAATATTTTGATCATATATATATATATATATATAATGACCATTTTGATCTCTCAAGTTTGAGTTCAAAAAATTGAACACAAGAATATATTACTATGAAGTTTTAAACTAAATAATTGAACTTAATAACATAATATTTTAAAAATTTAAACCTAGAGTTAAATTCAAAACACAGTATCTTATAAATTTTAAATTAAAAAATTAAACTTCAAAATACATTTTATCATAAAGTATGAGGAACCAAAGAAGAAATTGCAATATGTGTCCACTTTTTAAGAAATGACCTTCCAAATATTCTTAAGAAAATATATAATATAGTTAGGTATAAACGCGTTATATTGGAATATTTATTTTCACATGGTTTGTTGCGTCAATTTTCCTCAATTTTGTGCATGACAGCATGAGCACTCATCTATTAATAGAAACTTTTTCTTATTATTTTCTTTATTTTTCTCTATCATTTTTGTTTAGTTAATTTCATAATGTCTACGTCACCGACAGCTTTATTATTTTTTAAAAATATTAATTTTAAAAAATGATATATTTTAATCTTGAAACAATTTAATTATTTCTATCATCCTAGAAATAATATGTTTATAGTCATAATATATTTAAAGTCATAAAATTTAAAATTTTTACTCAAAATACTGGTAAGGAAGTGGACGGATACTCATACCATATTCTATATATTCCACATAACATAGATATTAATTCCTACATAACCATACATATTATTACTAGTGCTGAAAGTAAGTTACTATGAGTTCGAGCTTCTTTGAAGACGGAGTTACTTTTATTAGAGTTTTTCTTCTTTAATGTGAAACTTTTTAACTCAAAATTGAATTTAGTTGAGCTCCATTATAAATATCAAACTGTGGTGAAAAAAAACTACTACTTACCAAACTAAGAATTAGCCATGTTGAACTTATCAATATGCAATATGACGAGATGGTTGGGATTACTCTACTTCGGAGTAGAGGCTGGATGAGAAGACTTTTATTAAAAGTGTTGCTCGCATAAATGGATCCTGTAATTAATAAATTTATATATAATCGAGCCTTAATATAAAAATTAAACACCAACTAACCAACTAAAAGAAGAAAAAACTTTATTGAACTTTATGCAATATTTAAATTAGCAGCCAAACAAAGTATTACTAATGTTGAATTTTGTACAACACATGCCCAAATAGGGTGGATGTTTCGACAGTTTAAATTGAATATAAACGTTTCGATTTAAAATTTTGATTTTCTAATTATAGTAATTACAATCCAATATCAACAAAAAAAAAAAGCTCAATTTTGAATTAATCAATTTAAATATTACAAATTTTCAATTTTGAGCCACTTTTTCTTCTTCCAAAAACTTGAGGTACCAAGTCCAATATTTAATTAGAATTTCAATAATTTTAAATTCAAATTCAAAATTCAATCCATAATCTAAAAAATCTAAATTGAAAATCGAGAAAAAAATATGAATTTTAGTTTGAATTTCGAGTTTATCCAAATTGAGAGCAGGGTAGGTGGTGGGGGTGATTTTTTTTTCTGGGGGGTTGGGTGGGGGAGTGGGGTTACTTTCAAAGACTACATTATTTTATAACGTAGGTAGGACACTCATCCTACTCCTCATCCATGTGACTAGCATCAAAGTCTACTTTAAAGATTTGGTGATGAGTCCTCATACTTCGAGGGTCCAGGAGCTGAGCCAACTTGAGACTAGCTAGGATTTTTATCTTACTTCTTACTATTTTAAACCTTTCAACGAAAATTTTAACTTAGAAACTTCATTAACGCATCAATTTTTTTTTCTTTGGTCTTTTGCCAAATCTCTTAAGACAACCTTCATAACCGACAAGCTTTTCTTTATTACCTTTGAAAAAAGTGTCAATCTTTTGATTTTTGAGAAAAACAAGAAAATTTAAAGAGATTAAAGAAAAACATGAGAGAGACAAAGAATAATAAGATTCCATATTATATAATTCATATATTATAATATCATATGAAACTGATCTTGTCAGTTGACATTTGTACAAATACTAATAAAGTTTTCACTATTTTTATTTTTATATTATATTATGTTGAATTTTAATTTCAAGATGTCAATTAAAGTTGAATCTTTCTGAGTTTCAGACCATTTCTTTCTCCTTAGTTTCCTCTAAAAACTCTTTAAGGTAGATGAACCAATATTCAACCAAAACTTTTTCTAATTTTTTTAACAATCTGTTCTTTAATTTTCTCTGTTTTTTATGGACAAATTATGGAAACCCCAGGTTAGTTTCTTGATTTAATTTTTCATTAATTATGTTGTTTGAATTAATTTAAGTACTGATTTAACTTGGATGATTCTTTATTTTATTTTTTTCTTTTTTGCAGGATTTATTTGTGATTAAGTCACCTAAGCAATCTTTGAGATTGGTCCTTCTAGTATTTGCCATTGTTTGTGGAATTTATATATTGTCAATGTGTATAAACCAAACAAGTCTTTATCTTTTACAAGCTAAATCACTAAGTATTCATGTGATTAATAGACATAATTGTCATTATCCTCTTTTTCAAGAAGAAGATATTCGTTACTTGCATTTCCCAAAGCCTCAAACTTTTAGAAGGTACCTTCTAAATATATATATATATATATATATATTGCTCGGACTCTTCAAAATGTTGTTGCAGTTGTGTCAGATCCTTCGAAGATGCACTATTTTCTAGAGGATTCAATATGTACTTTGTGTGACCTTTTTGAAGAGTCTGAGCAACGTAGATTGTTCCTCCTTATGGTTTTAGCCTATGTTGCTCGGACTCTTCAAAATGTTGTTGCACTCATGTCAGATTCTTCGAAGATGCACTACTTTTTGAAGAATCTAATATGTACTTTGTGTGGCGTTTTTGAAGAGTCTGAGCAACATAGATTGTTCCTCGTTATGGTTTTAGCCTATGTTGCTCGAGCTCTTCAAAATATCGACTGGTTTTTCTGTGCGATACTTTTGAAGGATCTAATACGCACAATGTCATATTTTTGAAAAATCTGAGCAACATAGGTTGTTCCTCCTTATGGTTTTAGCCTATGTTGCTTGGACTCTTCAAAATATCGACTGGTTTCTCTGTGTCGGATTTTGAAGGATCCAACATTGGTGCTATATTTTTAAAGGATCTGATACGCACCATGTCATATTTTTGAAGAGTTCGAGCAGCATAGGTTGTTCCTTGTTATGATTTTAGCCTATGTTGCTTGGACTCTTCAACATAGCGACTGGTCTCTTTGTATCGGATTCTAAAGGATCCAACGGGAGTGCAACAACAGTTTTGGAGGGTCGGAACAACGTAGAATTGAATTGGACTAAGTAACATGATTCCTTGATTGAATTATAGGGAGGAATGTGCCTGCAATCCTGTTCGATTTTTTGCGATTTTATCGATGCAGAGATCAGGGAGTGGATGGTTTGAGACATTGTTAAATAGTCATATAAATGTGAGTTCTAATGGAGAAATATTTGGTGCAAAGTCAAGGAGGACTAATGCTTCAGTAATATTGGAGATTATGGATAATGTCTTTAATCTTGATTATTTTAGTAGCTCATCCAAGAATGAATGTTCAGCTGCAGTAGGGTTTAAGTGGATGCTTAATCAGGTAATTAATTTGCAGTAATATTTCAATTCTGTTGATTAATTGGACTTGGTTGCTTAAAGGGAACAAAGTCTTTCATTTCTTGATGATGTTTCATGTTCGATAAACGGTTGTGTCCTGTACAGTTTATGCATACTTCGACTATTTTACTATTACAATAACATATCCAATGTAATCTCACAAGTGGGGTCTGCCGGTTTGAGGAGGGCAGGATGTACACTGACATTATCCCTACTTTTGTGTAGTAAAGAAACTGTTTTAATTTTTCGATAGACCTTCAACTCAAAAGGAAGACTATTTCACTTTTAGTCCACCGAAATTTGGGCACATAACTGGTAAATTGCTGCCATGTGACCATAGGGGGTCACAGGTTCAAGCCTTGGAAACAGGCTCTGGCAGAAATGCAAGGTAAGACTGTGTACAATAGACCCTTGTGGTTGGACCCTTCAGGAGCTTTAGTGCTCCGAACTTGCCCTTCTAACTACTACATTAGCCTTTCCCCGATGGTACAAGATGTTGATATCATAGTCTTTTGCCGCAAATTCAACTCGTTCTACTGGAAATATGTTCATTTCATTAACCGTTAGGTATAAAGACATGATTAGTTTCACAAATCTCGTCGATAAACGTTAGTGTTAGTGATATTTTCTTTATAAGAGATGCATTAGTTGATTAATTTTCAAATTTTCCCAACTTTTTAATATAATATGAACTTGAAGGGAGCTTTGGAGTATCATGAGGAGATTGTAGATTACTTCAACAGAAGAGGTGTCTCCACAATATTTCTTTTTAGAAGAAATTTGCTATGCAGACTGGTCTCTTTACTTGCTAATACCTATGACAAGGATGCTAAACCATTGAATGGAACACACAAATCTCATACCCATTCTCCATATGAGGTAAGACTTCGATTTGCTCGGACTCTTCGAAAATATCGTCTGATGTGTATCGAATCCTTCAAAAGATATGCATTTTTCGAGGGCAATATTTTTTAATTAAAGGATCCAAGCAACATAGCTTAACAATGTGTTTGGTTTGGTGCTTCGTCTTGCTCCAATTTAAGTGTCTTGGTTTGACCCTGCAAGAAGTTTAAGAAATAAAAGGGGACTTTTCAATCTTGTAGTTTTAAATTAAAGATGGAGTTAATTTCTCATATGATTACTCAATTAGTACTCCCTCCATTTAAAAAAGAATGACCTAGTTTGACTTGACATGGAGTTTAAGAAAATAAAGAAGACTTTTAATCTTATGATCCTAAATTAAAGTTATGTCAAATGTATTAAAAAAAAACTTTTAATCTTGTGGCATTAAACACGTCATGTGAAAAGTTGAACTTAAAGTGTTGCCAAAAAAGAGAAAAGGTTATTCTTTTTTAAACAGACTAAAAAAGAAAGTTGAATTTAAAGTGTTGCTAAAAAAAAGAAAAGGTTATTTTTTTTAAACAGACTAAAAAAGAAAGTAGGTCATTCTTTTTTAAATAAAAAGAATAGTTATTATTTCGGCAAGTTACTTTTGAAGAAAATTGGAATCAAGGAAAAATGTGAGTTTCTGAGATACAACTATTGGTTGAGTGATCATATGAAAAATCAACCAATCACATATGTGGATAGTCATTTAAATCGTCGTCTTAAACTTATCAGGTAGAATGCTAGAATTGAAAAACTTATCACATATAGCAAAGAGAAAACACTATTTTTGGGATAAACCAAAATAGATAGTTAGACGCTTAAATTGAGACGGATGTTGTATAACAGAAGGAATATTTTCAGGAAAATATTTTTCATGAAAAAACTCCGTAAACGTCGCGGTGCAATTCTCATGTCATCAACTTCATGTTTTTAAACATATTTCAGGCAAAAGTATTGGCACAATACAAGCCAGTAGTGAATATGTCATTACTGATACCAAATTTGAGGCATGCACAGAGGAAGGCTAATAAAGCTTTGGAATGTTTTAAGAGTACTCGCCATATTCTTCTTTACTATGAAGACATTGTCCAAAATCGCACCGTAATCTCTCTGTTCTCTGTTCCAATTTATATGACATTATCGTTAATTGATTGATTGATCCTCTTGACCGCGAACAATTTATTTGTGCGCAGAAACTAGCTGATGTACAAGAGTTTTTGGGGCTGCCACAAAGAGAACTCACAAGTGGTCAAGTTAAGATTCATAATGGTCCTTTATCCCAACAAATAGAGAATTGGGATGAAGTCCAAAAAAAGCTCAAGGGAACACCATATGAGAACGTAGAATTGAATTGGACTAAGTAACATGATTCCTTGATCGGACTCTTCAGACATGTCAAACAAGTGCATGTCCAAACGATATAGTTACCATACATAGTAATACCCCACACACAACATGTTTGATTGAAAATCAACCCTGGAGATTCAGTGCAGTCAGAAATTAATACAGATACAAAGTACTTGGATAGTTTTTGATATCTAGTTGAATGGAGAATTTGAAGTCGGATGAGGTTCTGACCATTCTATCAGAGAAAATAGAACGAACGAACGAAGCTCATAAGATTCACCCTCCCCAATTCCATGTAAATGAACCATCTCCATTATCAAAGCTTTACTCTTTTTCAATCACATTGCTTATACAACATTTTTGTTTGTAATTCATACATCATACATGAAATCAAATACTTTTTGAGTGTTTTTTTTTTACCTCTCCTCCCTTTTAACTTTTGTATGGCTTTGATCAATGTGGGAAATGAATTTACAACTTGCACATTGCTTCAACCAATATGGACTCTGAGAAAATAACCCCAACAAATGACGACTACTTCACTTATTATTTTAGTATTAGCCGTCTATCCTGAAACATGATGGGATGGAACAGAGAAAGGATACACCAAGAATTAAGATGTGTCCGACTTTGATACAATCGAGGCCTGCCCTTTAACCTTATGCCAACGCCCCAAAAGTTAGCTCATACGAGGCGAAGATTGTCCAATACCAAAATACAGATACAATTCATTCCTTCAAGGAACGCGGGGAACTGAACAATTTGGAAGATGCTAACTCTTCTGCGTAGCGTTCAATTCTAATTGAACATGTTCCAACAAAGTCATGCAATGCTAGTTTTTCTTATCTTCCCAGCAGCCAGAAGCAACTTATACTACTACTACTACTGATGAAATGAGAAACATTAGTCCATTTCGCGCAATACACAGTACTGTATATATTTGATTTGAAGTGTCTAATGATAGAACGCGAAGATAGAAATTTTCACCTATGATTTCAATCAACATTTGTCACAGTTTCTTTCCAGAAAGGTTATGATATCAATTACCATCTAAAATCTAAAAGCCTATATGTACGAACTGACAGTAGAAGAGTCTCGTAAACAAATGAGTTAGTGATGAACTGACCCGTTCGCTAATTCTGAATCATGTTTTTCGGTCTTTTCAATAACAAATTGGTCAATAATTCGTACAGTATCTACAGGATCTTGATTAGGGGAAGCTGCTCTCCATTTGCTCGGGAATCTCTGGAGGTAACTTGGCTCCTGCGGCTGTTTTGACTCTCCGTCCCATTTAGGATCTAGTTTCCACTCTTTCGGAACCTACAAATTGACAGCTATTAGAGGAATCGCCAAATGTAAACAGCTCGAATGCACTTGACCTTTATTATCCTCTCGTTATACAGGAAACTGGCAAAATACCTTATCAACTGCAAGTGTAAAAACTTCAAGATCGCCTTTGTTGTTGATATGAAAACGTGTAAACGACTTGTAGTTAGCAATGCGGAGTGATGAAAAGGCTTCGTCAAAATGTATATGAAGCCAATTAATGCAAATGTATAGGTAGCTTCCGAAAACCAAAGAAACCACCGGAGTTGAAAAGACCCAAAAATAAAGGAAGACAGATGCATAATAAATTACAGCACCCCCTCGAGACAGCGAATCCATCCCATTCTTGCAGATAGTATTCCTGGTAACTGCCATTACCTGAAAACATGCATCAGATATAATTAAGCGATTTGAGTCATCGCAACGCAACACTCTTGAGGCATAATTCTTACCTCAGGAACATCAAAAGCAGACATGAGATATTTAATACATGCCGGATAAAGGCCAAATGTCCATTGCTCTATTCGTGCCCTAAGACCCGTTGGGTCTGGAAAATGCTCGCTCTCCACAGATTTGTACCATTCAAATAAAGTATGATAACCTGGATTACAACAATCAGTAGTTAGCAAAGGAAATACATCATGAAACAAGAAATCGGTGCTTAGCTAGGTAATCTCTCAAGAGAGGCTAAAGTAAAACTCAGTTTTCAATGGGGTAATTAATTCATGGATTCAACGTCATCGTATCATTTTAAAAGAATGGAAATCCTCAGCCCTCAGGTTAATCATATCAAATGGTTCGAGTCTGAAAGATGGAAAAACACACTCAAAGACAATCACATAATAGAACATAAAATGCAAAATCTCACCAGAAGTTGCAAGTAGTTTATGGCGAATACACGTCTCAATTCCTAATTCCATCAAGAGCATAAGAATCACAGCTGCAGCCAGGTGTGCAGACACATGAAGAATCCCAATTACTACTTTCTTTTTCCAAGGCACCTTGGATGGCACGAAGGATATGGCAATTATTAATAGCAGTATTGCGCCAGTCAAGGAGACATATGAGCGTCCAAATATATACATAAATGTATCCCACACAGTGTCGAAGAAGGTTCCCATGTGACCCGAAAACGTATCATCCTTGAAAATGTGATCTAGCTGACACTAGAGGCAAATCGGAAATAAAACATTTAATTAAATGTGTTACATGAACAGGTCTAAACTGAGTGTTATATTTACATACATACACATTTGATGTACTCGAAAACAAAAAAAAAAGATCATTTGATGCATTAAGGGCACTTAAAATGTCGAAAGCAATAGAACACAACTTAAACATCACTCCAGAAACTTGTATATTAGACCAACAATAATAAATAAATGCAAAAAAGAAGAAACAATAAGTTCATATTATGAGTCGGCATTTTAAACTAAACTTTAACTCATAAAGAACCAAAAACTCAACATGTTTAACTACTAATGAACACTGCTGTACTCCCAAGCTCAAAATGATCAAGACACCTTTGAGTGTGCATATCTAGACACCTCAACTCGTCTCCACTACGTCACTTGAAAACTCCAATTTACCAAATTATCATGTAAACACCTCCAAATTTTATGTGCCAAGCCAGCATCGAGTGGTCACAAAGGACAAATTAGAGTGTTTTATTGTTAGTTGAGATGAAGTTGAGGTGTATAAATGTGCACTCTCATAGTTGGAGTGCTTACTGGTCAGCTGACGCCAACTTTGAGTGTCTCTTTATGTATTATGCCTCTTTGAGATAAAACTTCAACTTAAACTGTCAGAAAAGAAGTACTATCAAACAGCCCCTAAATGGGTTACCACGGGGGAGAGTGCGGATAATGATACCTAAAGTTACCTTAAAAAGAAATACATCGAATCAAAAAGAAAGTTACCTGGGGGAACATAGAAAAGGCCAACATGAAGTATATGATGCCACCAATAAAATCAAATTGCCAATTCTTCTTCCTAAATTTCAATATATTTCCCAAAGCAATCTGCAAGTATTTATAAGCATATTACAGGCCTTATTTAAGCACCAAATAGTCTGTCTATATTAACATAAAGGAGATTGATTACGTACCCTACTTGAATCTTCAAATGTTGGGTAAGGATTTTTACACTCATAGGTTGTTCCATATAAATTGTTGAAATTCTTGAAGACATGAGTCGGATGCAAAAAAGCACCCCCACAACCATTAACAAGTAAATGCTGGACATAAACTGGTTTATCCAATTTCGATTCAACAAACTTATGGCGCATATAATGATGCACATCCCCAGCAATTCGAAGTCTACATCTCCCTTGTAAATGGTCACGTATCAAGTAAGAGACATTCTTTCCAGTAACTTGATCGAAGTACCAATCGAGAAGCCAATTAGGTTCATGTGTCATAATGATCACAGAATCATCCTCACCAACCTGAAATCCATTAATCAAGGGTTAAAGTTTTCAACTCTAAAGGGGATTGGTTGGTTAGGGAGGGGGAGGGGGTAAAGAACAATTGTAAATGCACAAATTTATAAGATCCCAACAAGTAACGCTTGATGTTGGGGTAAAGAAGATATGGTAAATGCACAAATTTATAAGAGCCCAACAATAACACTTGACAAACCAATAAGCACCCAGGCTGCAGCTATCTAAGTGAACAAGATGGGATCATACTAATTCTGCGAACATCAAATCTATGGATCATTAATTCTCTCCTTATCCAATATGATCACCATGCTATTTTCAAAGTTTTAACTAAAAGCTTGAATTTTGGAGAAAAAAAAAAGAAAATAATGTTAATGAATTCCAAGTTAACATTAGCCTGTCTAATTAACAGCTTTTTACTGAAAAAAAACATAACATTGTTCAATTCACTGTTACCATCTAACACTCTAGCAAGACACTGTTAATCATATTGCTCTAAAGTATCTCCTTCAGAGTAGCTGGTACTTTTGTAGCAACTGGACTTTAGGATATTCACAAAGAAGCGCAATTAACTAACTAGCCTCACTTCCATATTCGTTAAAAGGTGGGAGGATAGGAAAAAAAGAATACCGGTTTAACTATCTTTCTTAACTCGATGCCATTTTGAGGACAGCAATATCATTTTCCATTTACTTCTTAACATCCACCAAAAAGAACAAGGATGACACGTTCTTATTGAGAGACATCAAATTATTCTGCTTTATCTTCTTCCTTGTTCAAGTCCTTGCTTTTCTTTTCTATTTTTCTTTTAATAATTAGTAATGTTGTATTCTCGGAAGTGCTTTTTCAAAACTAGTATTTTTGGTGAGAAGCTGTTTGAGTTTAGCAAATCAATTTGAAAAACACTTTTGAGCAGCAATTAGTGTTTGGCCATGCTTTTAAAAAGTGCTTCCAAGTGTAATTTCTCAAAAGCATACTCCAAAAAATTACTTTCAAGGAAAAGCTAATTTTTTTAGCTTTTGAAAAACAACTTCGTCTACTCCCCAAAAGCACTTATTTTCTCATGAAAGCTTTGGCCAAACACCTCACATTTTTAAAAGGAGCACTTTTGACCTCCCAAAAGCTTAGCCAGACAAGCTATAGATCTTACTTGTATCCACCTTATATATTTAACTAAACAAGGTAACATATTATTCTGTCCTCCATTTCAGCTTCCACTCTTACCCACTCCCATCCAGATCTAAGACAGATGTGACTAACAAAGATACCATGAAAGAGTTAGAGATTTATTCACTCTTTAACATATTCACATCCCACGAAATTGCACAAGAATTTGATCACTTTTTCCAACCATCAACCAAATATAAAAGCTATGGTGAAAACCTCAATGACAGAGACATAACAAAACCTTGGCTGAGAAACAAATCAAATTGATATAATTACTAAATGTGTTATTGGAGAGGCAGAAGCAAACCGTCTACATGTACTTCCATAACCAGCTATGAATTGGCACAACCCTGGAGTACTTGTCGCTTGACAGGATTAACAAAGCATAATCAACTCCAGAAGTACCATTGCTGACTTATGGATGTCAGTAAGTACCATCTATCGTTGCTCAGTTTAGCAATGTGAAAACCATTATCTAACATCCATAAGAACTTCTTTTTAAATCAATATCATTTGCCATTTTAACCTAGAGATCCAGGATGTTTTGCATAACAGCCGACATTTGTACAAAAATGTTACATCCACTTAAGTGGAACCATTTATCAAGTAGGACAAATTTTGGCATATCCAGCAACATAGGTGGTTACTCATAAAATGCGATATGACAACTATCGCTAAAGAGCACCAATAAGATACCTTGTCCCTTATTAATTCTGAGAAGAACTTGAACTGGTATATATCAATATCAGAATGTAGAGCAAGATCAAGACCAAATATCCACCACCCTTTAGGAAGCTGCAAAGCAAAATAGCTTTTTTTTTGAGGCATAAACCACCCACCCAACCAGCTCTTGTGACAAATGTACCTCATGAAAGTCTGAAGTCCATCAAACCAGTCTGCACAAGTACACAAAAAGGACTTTGACTAAATAACAAATAATACCTACATGAGCTACCCTGCAACACTGAAAGACAGAAGTATAAGCACACAGGCTTAGAAACTAGACTAACCATGATTTCCGGGGATGACAAAACACTGAGGTCCATCATACTGCCTGAGTTCAGTCACGCCGGAAGGTAATTCGGGCTTCTTAACGGCTATATGGTCTTCCTTATACCAGATTGGAGGCTGAAGAGCATATTCAAAGGGACGAAAAAGACGCTTCTTATATGTAAATTCTGATGGGTTTGGATACCTACAGGACAGCCCAAACAATGAGTATCACTTAGCACAGTACGAACACTATTACACTTCCATGTACTAAACTCCAAAATTTGAAGAAGCAAAATGTCTAGGGTCAATTTGGACGCCAAAGAACTGATGTTACAGAAAAGTCCTGCTTGGTAACATCCCAACACATCTATGCATTCAATGCAGAGGAAAATCAATTGCTTTTCATACTGCTTATATTTCAAAATGCTGCCCCAGGCTCGGTGTCAGCATTGAGCATGACATGCGATGCCTACTTATTTTCAGACATTTCTTCACAATGATTTCAAGCATCAAATATTAGCATGTTATTGTATTTCTGTTAATCCATTCTAGGTATATAAAGTATTTGTTGCACATGCAAAGTGTACCTTCTTATATTTTGGTTTAAAGATAAAAAATGAACTGATTCAATGATTTTGACTAGCAATTTATCGGCGCACAATAATCACTTACTTTTATAACATCATCAAAGACAAGAGAACACCTTATCATTACCACAGAAGTCATCCAATTATCAAAGATGATATCAACAGTTTAGCACAAAACTCCCAAATCAGTGCTAGGATACACAAAAAGCACACTGTATCAAGACAGGCACATGTTAATATTACGTTGATCAACAAGTTGACACTAATAGCTCAAATCACCAGTTTCAGGTATTATTCTTCAGGTCTGAATTTAACTCTATCGAACACATGAAAATTCTTTCACAGACTTGGTAAGCAGACGGAATAAGTACATAACAGAAGTAACTCAAAAGTACCAGTTGAAGAAGATTATGTGTAAACTGCAGCAATGTACGGTATTCTAATCCTAGATATTAAAAAGATATCTAAGCGAGGACACATTATAACCAACCAAATGATATGGGAAGTAAGCATAGTTACTGTTTGGCAATCAGTCAGCTTTAACTCATCAGGTGATGCCATTATGAGCCAAAATGCAAATAAATGACATAAACTGCTCATGTAAAGTGCATAAACCACTAATGTTGTTAAAAAACAAAAAAAGAATCTGAGCTTACGCAAGGTCACCCCCAATAAGAAGCAAGCGTCCC
This sequence comes from Solanum virginianum, assembly GCA_000787875.1. Taxonomy (NCBI): domain Eukaryota; kingdom Viridiplantae; phylum Streptophyta; class Magnoliopsida; order Solanales; family Solanaceae; genus Solanum; species Solanum virginianum. The sequence continues at coordinate 99,970 of DF357883.1, read as the reverse complement.
CGTGGCAGTGTAAGCTCGGAATCATTATTTTGGACGTGGATTGTAGGTTGAGCAAGAAGGCGTGCCACACTGTAGGAAGAATTTCCTCCATCACCAGTATCAGCCATGAAATCAAACCAGATATCATCCTCTTCACTAAACTGATCATATAAAAGATCATCCTGCTTAGCTACGTCTTCAACCTTGCTCATAGCAGCCTGACAATTGAAAGATGAGGATGTTACGGTGAACCTACTTGTGTCCTCTTACACAATCATTCGATTCAGGGGTAATTATCTACACTTCTCACTGCATATTTCATTATAGGAAAATATAAAATCCACTTTAAACTCTGCCTATATTTATCATTCTTAGTAAACATAAGAAAATGCTTTGCTAATAATAGGAGGAAACACATGTCCTTGATCCTTTGAAGAGTCAAGGTTCTTACAACACATTAAAGTATCTTACACTCCCTTATTTAAATTTTGTTTGTCTTACTTTACTTTTTAGTCTATTTCAAAAAGAATGTCTCGTTCTACATTTAGTAACTCTTCACACCCAATATCTTACATAGCATATTTAAGACCACAAGCTTCAAATAATATTTTGGTACATTAACAAATCTTTAGTTTTAGACCACACGATTCAAAAGTCTTCTTTATTTTCTTAAACTCTGTACCAAATTCAACTAAGACGAATAAATTGAAACAGAAGGAGTAATTTTTTACAAGGAGAAATATCATACTGAATGCTGAATGCTTTAGCATGAAGCCTGAGCATCATAATATACCTGCATCATGCGCATATCAAAACGCCCAACAAATACAGTTACAGAGACCAGAAGGTCAAAAACTGTCTTGAACAAATCAGCAGATGTCCTGTAATTGCAGTAAATAATGATGTTATATAAGGAAATTTAATCAACTTTCTTCTCTACAGATCTGCATTCCCACTGGTTTAAGAAGGGGTGAGAAAGATACACAAGTGAAGAGCATACCCTGAATACCAAGGAACCATATCCAAAAACTCTGGTTTCATCTGCTTTTTCTTCAATTTATCAAACTCCTTGAGTGATAAAGGGCGTGACAGAGCCCATCTGTTGATAACTACACATTAGAAGAAAACAGACTTCGGAATAACACAAAAGGCCGATGGTGCTAACAATCTCTTCAATGAGAGCTAAAAAATTATACTCATAATCCAACCAAATTGCCTATATTAAGACTTTAAAATACTTAATACGTTTAAGTAGAACCAACCAGGTGTCATATTTAAAGCATAAAAATATGATGATTAGCCAGAATTAATAAATTATGTTATGAAAATAGGCCGCCTTTTGCATGTTTGCATAAGCACAACATATCACATTTAACAGTGACTTAAGAAAAATATGAGGTTTTCCTCTGTAAAGTGTAAACGATATAAGTTCCATGATATACCATATTGGGGAGCAACTAACCATAGTGGCTGGCAAGCTTAATCCTTTCATCCATTATGGAACATTAGCTAATCGACTAGTAGGTAGAATTTGACAGCATATTAATCCAGCATGGAATCTATTACCTAAGTAATTCTAGTACAAAAGATACGCATATTTTCTAGAATAAGACTCCTAACATGGTTTATATTCAGATCTAAACCCCTTATATAGGGTTGTACATATCCACCTTATCAGGGAAAGAGAAAACAAGCTCTAACATGTGAATGAAAAATTGAACTACTCACCCAGATGACCTTTCCACAACGTAATTTGCCATATATAGGCCAATAAAAGTGGCCCACAATGAATAGATTGGAGAAATTTCATCTGATGATTCTGCACATGAGCCGCCGCAAGTCAACTGGAAAGGTAAAATTTCAAATGTTAAAAAGGAAATAAGCAGCATAAGATCCTCAAATTCTCTCAGCTGAAAAGTATGAAAATCCTTAAATTGTGAGAGACAATACCTCTCCATAGATGACCCATTTGGACAAGAATGGGTAATCCCTAGCAGACCCAACTGGAGCAAACCAAGATTTGCAAACTTGATCTTTAAATTCAGTCATGCGGATGAATTTCGCAAGCCATGTATTCCCCTCTCCCTTATTCCACAGCGAAAACCATATAGAATTTCTCCAGTCAAATGTCTTTTCCGTTACTATAGCGAGGTTCCCACAGTGGCTATAGAAAACACAGCAAGCTACACTTATAACCTAAGAGATGATGAAGCAATAATATAAGGACCAGAGTAACCTTATGGTATAGCTTAAGATGCATTATCAATACTTACAGCACAATTTTGAAAGATTGTCATAATCTCAGGCCTCTTTCCCGCCACACGAGCAACAAGTCCAAGATACCAAAGTCCAATAAATATGACATGGAAAACAAGAAGAAACAAAATGGATGAGACATATAACGTCAGAAACAAAGAGAGGTTCATCCTTAGATCTACTCCCATTGATTGAAAACTTGGAAGGTGGTATATAGCTGCCACTAATATCCAGGCAATGTACCTGCAAAATGGAATTTATGTTGTTAGCTAGATTTTACTCACAAATGAGTTATTACAACATAAACAGAAATAGAAGACTTACCAGCGACTGAAATTTGAGTAACTTGGTTTAATTGTTTTCCCAATAAATGGAGACGAAAAGAAGTAAAAGAATCCGAGCAAACAGGCGTACATTGACCACCATTTGATATCGAATTTCTGAATAAGTGAGTGCATGTTATCTGATGATATGAAAAACAAGCATCCAACAACCACAGCAATCACAAAATGACGTGAATGCTCATGTGGGTAACGATATGAGGGAAAGATTGTCCTGACTGTCTCCATTTTCAGAGTATCAAGGATGCCACTCGGCTGCTTATCGATCCCCATTAAGCAGCCTTGGCTTCACGGCCACTTTACTTGATAAGAGTTCTTGTTGATTAATTCTAGTTCTCAAGAACCAACTGCAAAACAGAGAACTATACTTGAATGTTGGATTTAAATCCAAATAATTGACGAAAGCATGCATTGAGCTTACAATTTCCATACAGTGTCCCTATTTCAAATCAATTAGTCACAAGAAATAAAACGGAGGGCTGGGAACCTATTAACTATCAGGTTTTCCCAAATGCAAATTATTCTAAGAGGACTAAAAGCTTCCAAGAACTTAGAAACAAACTACTCCATAAACCATAACCCTAACACTGTCCCAAAAAATGATTTGCTGCAGTACCAAAGATCACATTTTTTTCTATAACTACAGTGCCCCAGCTAGCTTGTGTGCACTTCGACTAATTCCACTGAGTACCTCCTACCAGCCACCGAATAACTCTTTTTTTATAACATGGTGTCCGGTTGAGCTTTAGTACATTTCGACTAATTCCATGAGATACTTGCCACCTCCCACCAGCAACTCCACCAATTCTTCGATAGATGGAAAGAAATCACCAGTATTTTTGCCTCCACTGAAAATTTTTATAGAAAACAAAATAGAGAATACCTCCTACCTCCCACCTCTAGCAACTACGGGGTAACTCTGTCCACCAAGCCTAGACAGATGGAAAGAAATCAACTTTCTCCCCTACTGAAAATTGAACCGAAAACCTCATGATTCTCAACCCACTTCATTGATCATCACACCACACCCTTGGGTGCACCAAAGATCACATTATTTAAACTAGTCTTAAACCCACTGATAATTTATAAGAAAACTAAGCACCCCTATTATAAAGATTCAAAGTTTACTGAAAAGGAAGGAAATTCCAAGCAAATCCAACCCCAATTTCACAAAAAAAGCCACACCCAAATCAAATTCAGAGATTCTAAATCCAAAACCAGTTAGGGTTCCCTGCAAAAATGCTGGATATAATATATAAATAACTTCCACATTTAAAGATTCCAACTTTTGAAAAAAGGAAAGAACAAACATCAATATAATCTGCTAAAAACTAATAAATACCCAGAATTCTACAAACAGAAATAGAAAGAAAATGTACCTCAATTTAAGAAATAAAAGCCAAGAGACAGAAATAAGCAACTGGGGTCTGCTTATATATACACTCCAAAAATATATGTTTGGATTAAGGAACCGACTCAGCAATCTTTATTATCTGAGGATGTCTGCAAAGTAAACCTTTTTTTTCACGGCATATTCCTCTGACTTTTTTGAGGACAAACTGCACAAGTTATTACACAAAATTGAATTTTTTAAAAGAAAAAATTATTTTTTGAGGGTGATAGGAGTTGGGAATTGGGAAAAAAATTCAATTTTTTAAATTTTCCTATTTGGAACTTTGTGATTAAAGACAGTTGGATTGAAGTTTTGCCAGTTTGTTGTTTGTTGATACAAGTGGCAAAAGGAAATGTTTTTTGCTGTTCTTGAATCTTTACTAATTTGTATTTTTTCCCCTAAAGTTTGATTGGAAGTAAAGTTTTACCCTAAAGTAAGTTTTAAAAGTCAAATTCAATCCTCGACAAGAATAGAAAGACATGGGGTGTATTCGGTTTTTTTCATATTTGTAGTTTTTTTTCTCCGATTCATGTTATTATTTGTTGGTCTTTTTTTGGTGTGCACGCACTTTGTTTATATACATTGGTTGTTATTATTAATTCTTTTCTTCGAATGCTATGTAATTTTATCTTAGTATTTACTAAGTTCTTTTTTATATTTTGTTATTCGAGTCAATGATCTTTTGAAAACAATTTTTTTCTGTTACAAAGTAGAAATAAGGTTTGCATATATTTTATTTTTCGTAAATTTCACCTGGAAGATTACACTGGATATGTTATTGTTGTCATAATTGTTTCATATACTTTCATTACTATTATTTTGTACATGTATTTATTCATAAGATTTATAAAAAAAATAATAAACTCATATTAGAGATGATATATTTTCCACAAATCTTGCCTTATTTTGATAAAATAAGATATTCTTTACATTGTTATTGAATGAGAGAGATGAGAAAACACAGTAAATAGGAAACACTTTTTCAACTTTGTTATTTTATTTTAATTAACAAAAAGAATCTATAAGAAAAGCCATTTGAAGAAATTGTAACCACTTAATTAATCATAACATTCTTAACTAATCTTAATTCCTATATATGAGAATCTACTTAAGTGGAGATTATAAAATTGTAATCATTTGCTAAGTAAAGTTGCATTGAACTCTCTTTGTTTGTTATAAATTAATGAGATGTCCCTTTTATGTCTTTTGTCTTTAATTAATTTCAATTATAATCATTGGGTTATTCACTAATTAAATACTTTTAGTGATAAAGTCAACAATTTTAAAAGGATAAAATAAATTCTCTATTTGTCCCTCTTTTCTCCCCTACCCCTTTGCTAAAAGCACATGACATTTACTAAAGGTTGACAAAAGGTAAACATGTTTTTAGAATTATTATATTATAATTGTAATATAATAAATGTTCATAGGTTGAGGTTAGGTCAACAACATTTTGAAAAACATGATAAAAAAGTAAATGATTTATTTGTATTATTATATTATTTTCATCATATTATTTTAACTATTGCTTTAACTTTAAAAAACAGTTTTAAGATACGTGTTACTTTTAGAAATTCAAGATAAAAGTTGGCACTTGTTTTTAGCTATATCTTAACACAAATAATCCTTTTAATATTTTTCATTTCTCAAGAAACATCTAATAAATAGGAACAATTTAGTAAATTATTGTATCTTATATTTATTATGTTTCTAATAAATATATATATATATATATAAAATTAAAACAACAAGTAAAATGAAATGGAAGAAGCAACAATTAGTAAGATGGCTAAAAAGCCAAATTTATCTTTCCTAATGAGGAGTGAGAGCAAGACATGGAAATAATCCATTATAACCATTTATATAAATTTAATAGAAGAAATCCATTTTTAAATTTTTTTTTAATGTATTAATTGTTTTAAGAAAAATTGAAAAAGGAAAAATTCACTAACACAACATATATTATACACTAATACTATACAAATACACTATATGTGAATGGCTAATTAAGTTAATTTCCCTTCAAACAATTTAGTTTCCTTCTTTGATTAGACATAAAATATGTTGGATTTGCTCTAAATTGAGACTTATGTTGGGCCGTCAAAGTTTCTAAATTAGAAGCCCAACTTTTTTGCTACCCACAACAATTAATTTTGAAAAATAAAAACAAATTTTATTATGAGATAATTACATTGCATAGCCTTTCGGCAAAAAATAATTATCAAAAAAATTATATAGGCATGTACAGGAAGTGTATATTTCATGTATAGTTAGATTATATTTAGTTTTTGAGTGTATCATAATGCATATTTAATATATAACACATGTATAATTAATCTATATTGTATAGGCAGCTGTCAGTGTGTACTTTCTATAACTTTTGAAAGGATATATTGTATAGACATGTATATTTTTTATGATTTTTAACTTTTTTAATGTTAATAAAAAAAAAGCTATATTTGTTATAAATAAATTAATTTATTATATATATTTTAAAATTATCCCATTTATTATATCAACATATCGCTAAAATATTGATCAAATTAAAATTCATAATATTATATCACAAAAAATATCGCATAAATTGAGACCAAAAAAAGTACTGAATAATTGAGGTAGGCAATGAAATATGGTTTATGACTTTTCCAATGCCATATAAACTCGACAAAAGTTACATTTTACATCAATCCAATAAATGCATGACAACTCAATAAGTATTTTTACATGAATTGTTATCTAATACTGTTCTGATTCACATATTTATCTTTAAACACTATATATGGATAAACTTTTTTTTGTGTGTGTAAAAAATAATTAGTATTTTATGAAATCAGTTGAGATACGTGAAATCTAGTCTAATGAGTACTATATATATATATATATTTTTTTTTTTTTTGGGGGGGGGGGGGGGGAAGGGGCCTCAT